>NDXB01004135.1:99601-164720 GCA_002631895.1 Agapornis roseicollis
AAAAAAAAAAAAAAAAAAGAAGAGAAAAAGGAAAAAAAAACTAAAAGAAGAAAAAAGCCTCGTGCTAAAAGGTCTTGTTTTCATTCCTTTGAGGAACCAAACCACATTTTAAACCTCTGTGTTGTGCAAACATTGAGATCTGTTTTCTGGTCATTTATAACTTTCACTCTATCAGCAGCTCCCACTGCCAAGGCGCAGGTGACGCCACAGGGCGTCCCCGGCCCATGGGCATGACTGCAAGGGAGCCTGGAGCAGGGAAGTGTTTCACTTCCTGACCCTCCAGCCGCAGTGATGAATTACCTTCTTTCCACAAGGACACAAAAACCTCTGACTAGAAAGAAAACTCACAAATCGTTTTTTGGCCTCTATAAAGCAAAATACCCAAATGCTGAGACCTTTCCTCTCTCCATGCAGCCTCACCTTACAAACCCAGGGTACAGCTCCATCCCACCTGAGCTTTACACCCTCCTCCCTCTCCCCCAGATCCAGCCCCAGAATGTTTTGGCTCTGCAAGATGCAGGTTTGGACCCTGGCTGAGCTCGTGGACATACCATAGCACAGCTGAGAAGGGCAAGAAAATGGGAGCAAGAGAGGAAAAGGATGACATTATTACTCAATTCCAGCGATTTTCCAGGAGCTGGGTGTGCAGATTTGGGTGCCAGCTCTCCTTCCCAGGCCTGGAAAAGGTCATCCTCTCATGCTGCCTGATGGCATGTGCTCTTCACCTCAGCAGTTGGATTCTGCTTAGGCAATGCCAACAATGTCCAGGGATTTCCTTGGTTAGCACTTGCTTTGTTACATGCCAAGAAGCAGCTTACATCCATCTCCTTAGGGGCATACCAATGCGCAGACCAAACAGACAGGAGCTACTGGAGCTCTGCTAAACCCCAACTCCTGTTTCATAGAGAAACACTCCCAAGCGTTGCCTATCTGCACAGCGCTGAGATGGGAATGCTGGCCGGAGAAGCAACAACAGAAGAACTGTAAACAGCTCAATTACATATATCTGGTGACAGCAATTTAAGAAAACAATAAAAATCTATAATAAAGCTGAAAATTTAATGATAAAATTGGTTGCACTGTCTCCACAGCTGCCTGGCACTGCTCAAGTTCCTACTGAAGGATATGGGTACTACTTCGTATAGCTGTGCTGCCAGCCTCAGCAGAAATAGTGGGCTGCAAGCCACAGCCATTTAGGATCTGCTACCTTATACATGAACTAGAAAAGAGTCCTGAAGGGGTAACATCCCCCTGTCACTGTCTGTCTACCAAAACCAATGATGAAGTAGTTGCATCTAACCTCCCATTCTGTGTTTTTCAAAAGGTTTGGTTTTTCCATCTGCAACAGTTTGATTTGCAATAAAGCCAGCAACATGGACTTATCTCCTTCATTCTTGTGACCCACTATGTTCTCAAGTCTGCAATCTCACTGTATGAGCTATTTATCTCCAAACCCAAATAAAGAACATTTTTAGGCTGTGCCATTGCATGGGAAAGATGCACTTAAGTTAACAGCTTGAATTAACAAGCCAGTAAAACTTAAGATGACCTACTTTGTAATTTTTGGCATTAAAGGAAGAATCAAGTCTTCCCTTTTTCTTTACTTTTTTCATTAGCATGGCAGAAGATGGGCAAATAGAGCACTGCTTACTGTATCGAATGTTCCTTTTAATTTTTGCTCTCTAACAGATAGAAGGGAACCCTCGTCGCCTAAAAAGGCTCCTCTCAGAAACAGGCTTTTACTGAATGATAAACAGTATAATGATATTTTAAGTAGGCTGACCACAAAGAACCAGTATTCAAACTATCCACTGCATCTTTTGCAGCTGAAGAGGCCTTGATGGGAGAATAAGGAAAATGGAGAAACTATTAAAATCACATTTCAACAGAATTATAGTATTTCTCAGTACAAGTCCATTAAAGAGATATACAGATACCTCCATCTCCCATTGAAATTGTGTTCCCGTATTTATATAAAATGGGATGCTCATTTACTAGGACTGTGTTGCAATCTGATTCAACAGTAGACTGCCCATTTCCTCTACCCACACCCCCTATACCCCCTCCAGCTTAAACCAAGTACCACTATGAGGACAACGTACCAAGATGGCAGATGTGCTGCAGACACACACTGCTCCTGCATCCCTTCAGTCGGAAGCCTGCTGAGTGCCCATGCTCCCCCGTCTGCCCTGAAGGGACAGCTTGGACTTCTTGGTGAATGATTCAGCACAGCACATGGGCAATTTGATCTCAGCATGAAGAAATGGATCTCAGCACCCACTTTTAGAGGCTGCCAGGACTAAACACCACACAGGATCAGACATGCTGCTTCAGCCTCACCCCTGATCCATCCTATTTTCTTTCCCAGCTATTAATACTGCACTTCTATTATTCACTCAAACAATCTCCACACACTTCAAGTGCTAATAAAGTTTGCAGGTACCAATTCATGATGTATACACTTTAACACCCACTTCATAAACCCTGGACAACAGTAGTGCTTCACTCTGAACGTAACATTGAAACAAGCGATGAGCTTGGCACTAGAGACATTACCAGGACTCCTACATTCCCTTAGAGGCATGTGTGGTACCAAAATGTTTCTGCATCCAGCCACACTTACTCACCAAGCCCACCCACTCTCCAGCAGCTATGTCCTTGATTAAAGATAGGACTATTTTCTTTTCCTGTTTCATTTTTAGCCAGCACTGTTGCGAAGGAAACATGCACCCTGCAGATGAACTAGGATAGACTCAGCAAAATTTCCTGGTTAAAAAAATAAACACATGAACAAAACAAACCAGTGGTTCCTGTCTTCAGAAAATACCTTCAGAAGACAACTGTACTGTAGGTAGCTCAAATGCACACACAGGTTGCCGCAGAATTCATGCTTCCCCTTTCCATGGCTCCCATAAAAACTAGTACCCCCTCCCCCCCTTACAGATTCCTGCAGTCTCAGTGCTAACTGCTACCCCAAAGCCAGCATCTACCTGCTGCCTGCTCTTGGAAGTAACTCCTGAAGGAATAAGAAACAACCTCTGCAGGTGCTTAATAGAAAGTAGCTAATGAAATAGCTTTTTTCGGGAAAAATCTACCAAGTACAGATATAAGCACTTGTGGCAGAGTTTCAGGAGTGCAAGCCTAAATGCCAAGAATCCTAAATCACCCTTTTAAAGCCCTTCCAATACCTAACAGGTGAAAGCGAGCCCTATAGCTGACTCACCAGAGAGGTTCTCAAAAAATCAGAGCTCAACTGCTATATAATCCCAGAAACATTTGGCCCTACAGATGCTAAAAGCAACTTTAAGGATTTCCAGGTATTCAGCATTCCGCTTCCAGCCTGGCAGGATGAATTTTAGTTGGGAGAACCCTCAACTCAGCCCCTATTTCCAGACCTAATCAAGTCATAATGATACTTCATAGTAGATACACAGTGAATCAAGACCTGGGTTTTGCACAGCTGCAGAGCCTCATGCCCTCTTGCCTAGGATTAAACGTAAACATATGTAAACTGAGAGAGAAACAGTCTATCAGTCTTGGGATTTGGTGTTGTCCATCTTCCCCCCTCAAATTCCTTTTTCTCCAGTGTTGTGGAAAGATTCACTTCAGAGCAGGAAGACTTCCCAGATTCAGGACATTCTGTTAACGAACCCATCTGAAAAGGCATGGGGCAATTCTTTAATGACACCAGAAAAGGTGAAGGTATCTGTTTCACACACAGCCCAAGGGAGATCATTACTCAGTTGTCTATGAGGTGTTTGGTGGTGATGCTCTCAAGTGATTGCAGCTGCAATGCAATGACACTCAGCTGGGTAAGGAAGGCAAGAGGGACTTTTAAATAAAAGTGAAGCAAACATCACAGTATCTACTCCAAAGATCATTAAATCCATGGAAGTCTTTTAGACAGCTTCCAAAGATTTTGGATGAGACCCAGAAGCTGCTTTTCATCCACAGTTCACAATGACCTTACTAGAGAGAGAGAACAAAAAACCTTTTTGTTCCTGTTTTCCAGATGTGGAGATGAAGGAACAGAGAAAGCTGATGCAGAGCAGGTCACAGAAGCAGAGCTGGGCACAGGGTTACTCCAGATCCCCATAAAAGATATGGCAGTGTGAAGAGGAGGTATCAAACAATACTCATCCTTCTCACAAAAAGCAGAAAGGGCTTGCACTTGTTTTCTTATTGTAACACACAAAGATGATTTTTAGTGGAAGAAAGTTGGTGCTTTCCAAGTGAGAGCAGAGGAGCAGAAGGTAACACAGTGCCTACCAGAGACATCACATTTAAGATAGTAGAGTGGCATTGCTGTCAGTCAAGCTTACAGGTTCACAAGAAGAGGAACAGGAGATGGTAACAGCAACATTTAGCACAATAAAAGCAAGACACTTGGTACATCCATCCATTTGAAAGCTATAAGAAAGGGTAAGAAATAACATGCAGACATACCTTTTGATGAGGCTGAAAAGCACAGGACCAACAGGCTTAAGGAGAAATGGAGAGTAAAACCAAGAGCTATTTTGCTACTAGGAAATACACCTATGAAATCAGAACAGCTTCTATATTTCAAGACTTCAGAGCCCCAGGGCTGAAAGACTGGCACCAAATATTGCTCAGAACAAGAGGGAAAAAGAACAAGATGAACTTTGCATCCGAGACAGCTATAATCTCTCCTAATTCAGAGCAGGCAACACAATAGCATAACTAAGCCATAAGGGAAATAAACCAAACCACAGCTTATCCTCCCACCCACCCCTGTAAATCACAAGCCATTGAACTCAAATAAAGGCAATTCAGGGATACGGAAGAGAGTGACACCTCCCTAACCCGCTGAGCTCAGAGGATGCTGCTGCTCAGGAAGGAAAGGAGGACACTGGGCTCAGGCCAGGTCCAAGAAGAGGTGGCAGAATCTCCAAGCATCAGCCTGAGCATAGCACTTTGCAACCTAAAATAGGGAAGACCTGTGCAGCTCCCCAGGAAAGGGAGGCTCACCACCTACCCTCCACCTCTATTACTGTCCCTGGCATAGTTATTAAATGAAAAACAAAACCCCAGCTCCAGGTGGCTCCTGCCCGAGTAGGCTCTCACACCTACAGGCACCTACTAAGAGTTATTTCAGGGCTTGTTTCTCAAGCAATGCTCCCTGCCTGTTCTCCATAAGGGAGAGGCCTGTTCTCCTCCATCATACCTGCTTTGCTCTGGGAGCTTAAGCAGCATCAGAGCAGCTCCTGGAGCCCCTTGCACATCACACAAGCAAGGTGGTAGAGGGCTCGTACAAACACTTCTGCAAACCCCAGCTCAGAAGGGGGATATTTTCATCACACTTGCTGCTAAAAGCTGCAACAGTTCTTCATGGGATCATGTGCACTCACACACTGACCCCAGCAACAGAGCAGGATGCAAGAAGTACAGAGCCATGCTTGGCTTTGCAGTGGTGGGCTAAAGGAAAGTGAGACAGAGACAGCATCTTTGATGAGCTATACTAAGCACCAGTGCCTTGGGACCGTGCAAGAAGCTGGACATCAGAGGAAGAAAAAACTGATCCTTCCAACCACCACCATTAATCTGTGTTAATCTGCCGCAAACTGGAGGCTGATTTAGGAGATGGAGAGTGGAGACTTACAAGAATGTGGCAGGGTCTCAACAAGAAAGTCTGCAGTTGTGAAACCGAAGGCTCATTTTCCACTGGAAAAGGGAGAGGAAAGCTAAGGCACCAGAATATGGAGAAAGACAGGGCTGGCAGCTCTCACTGAGTTACTGTGTGTCCCATGTTACATGCGTGTCCCTAAGTGCAAGAGCTTTGAATCATGGCAACACTCAATAATTAACTTATGCTAATCACCTCTTAAATTCCAGGACTTAAGTTTTTAATGTATAGTGTTGCAGAGATAACTTCAAAATGACAACAAAGTGCTTCTTAAACTAAAAAGGAACCCAATACAGAAAACCCTAGGAGGTGGTAGAGGAAAAGAACCCAAATTTATTAGACATATGAGACTTCATAATTTTGAAACCAGCCTTGCAAAGTTGGAAGCCAGGTCACAACTTACTAAAAGCAAGAGCCAGCAATACTGTGAGCATGAGCTAACAACATGCAGTACAGAATATGAAATGTTCTGAATTACTGGATGTGGTTGTGCTAGATCCTTCACTTATTTACTTGGTTTTAATGCTAAAGGTGAGGCCAGATGTATAATCCTGTCTGTATGAAGACACCATGGAGGTGAGTCTAAGTGATTCCCTATGATCAAAATCTCCATCTGCTTGCAGCCTGAATAAGCCATGCTTATTTTTAAACAAACAAGGTGCTAGGTAAATAAAGCCCTGCCCCAGGGATGTGCTGGCCATGCCTCAGAGCTGATCCCAACCTGCACAGGAGGTCCAGCATGCAGGCAGCATCTTCCAAGTAGCCAGGCTGTGGCCTTTGACAGCTGAAATCTTTCAGTTTTCTGGGGTTTTTTCACCTTCAAAAATGGGGAGGAAAGGGGGCTGATCAGTTGTTGCGTGACAAGAGAGCTGTATCTGAAGCAATGGGTTGGAGCTGTGGGACCTCAGCCATCACATCTCTGCAGTGGAAGGGCAAGCTCTATTACCCACCTCCTGAACTGGTCACTCACGGAATTGCCTGGGTTTATCCCACAGATGGAGCGCAGCCTCATGCAGCTCTGTCTGCAGCTATTACCATGCACACCTACTCAATGACTCAGTGCAAACATGTTCCATGCCACAGGAAATGAGCAATTTCAGTGCTTATCAGTTTTAAGATCCTTTGTAATCAGCAGCAGCAAGTGCACTGCCTCCACAGCCAAAGCAGAATGGGCACATTTCTTCTCTACTTTATTCCACCTATGCTACTTCATCTTCTCTTGGGCTAACGGCAAAACCAGCTGACTGTATTCCATGTCCTAGAGAGCTAAGCATCTAACAGAGTTGAAGCTTGAACCCTGACAGCAGAGGATGGAAGTCACCAAACACAGCATTGAGTCTGGGTTGCTTCTCAAAGCCTCTCTTCCTGGAAAACTGAAATCAAAGAGGTACCTGGACAACCACCTCCAGCAACCTCATGGAAAACCTGCAGGCTGGAGGCAGCTGTGGAGATTGGGGTATCCCTGCTCCTGCTACTCCCAAGTCACTATAACTACTCATCAAGTCAGTGAAGCGCAAACTCTTGCTTAAAAGACACATAGCCACTATAGCTGGGTCTATTGCTTCCAGGCTGTCCTGTGACCTGCAGGTGAGCCAGTCCATATAGTTATATTTAAGGAGGTACTTATACACTTGTAGGATTCCGAGAGATGACCAGTTTGTCTTTAATTCCATTACAGGCATTCTTTGCAATGCTTCACTACACCCATGCAGATGTCCTGAGCTCCTGACCATGTCAGCCCATGCTCCTCCCAACCCTCACATGCTCTGCTGCCCTCCGTGGTTTTGTGGATGAGTGGAAAACACAGCAGCATGACCCTGAGCAATCACATAGGGAAATGCCATTGCTGGAAGGCAGAGGACGACTGCTCTTCCTCAGCCTTCCATTTGCAGACTAACTTATAAGATGTAGTTCCTATGGAGAAACCTTTCACTGTGCAGTAACGGTGTCGACTCCGCTTTTGGACGAGCAACAGAAGTCAGAATTGCCAAGATTCCTCATTCCCCAGCAAAATATAGTCAAGGGAAAGCCAGCTATGACACCCCTACAAATATGCTGTATATGAATGCTGGAGGGCTGTATGGAAACTGAATAGCACACCTCTGGTATTTGCAGTGTATGCATTTTTTCCTAGACCAAAGCCTATTTTCAGGGGGTTATAAATCAGCTGTAATAAAAAATTAATTCTCAGCACAAAGCACTGTCCAATAGTAAGTTTTTAAAAAATACATTTTAAAACCCCACCATAATATTGTGGGGAGCTACATTTCCGCAGGTTCAGCTTCTGGAATTTTGTCACACCCCTCTCTGGTCATGCAGAGCAGGACCATTCTCTGAATTTCAAATGAAATCTCATAGAAAATGGGCTCAGATTCAATAGCCTGGATTCAACCTATAGGAAAATAGCAAAGGGAATGGCTGCCCTTGGCAGATCAGCTGTAATCATGCTGCTAAATTCTGAGGAGTGTTTACACACCACCAAGATAGGTGTACTCTGTAAGTACTTAGGAACAGCTGTCAATGGAAGTACTGATTGAATTTCAGCTCAGTCATAGTGGAAAGAAGATTTTCAACCCCTCTCAGGGGATATTGGAGCACAAATTCCTGCAGGTTGGTAGAATCCACGTTCCTCACCCTTTAGAAATTACATTTTGGGGAATCAGCACGGCATTTTGTCTTCCCTTTCTCTGCTCAGAGATAGCAAACAGGGCTCCCAACCATTTTTCTTGTGAAGAAGATGATGGATTTGCTTTCACGCAGGGAAGTTGGTAATGCATTGATCTCTTCTACTTACTATGACATGAATTACTAGGTTACACCTAATGCCATCCCAGCCTAAGAAATGTGTTACGCTTCTCCAACGGACAGGGGGAACTTTCATGCTACACTTCTTTTCCAGGTATTTCTGAAGACTCTGCCATTTATGAGGATCAATCTCAGTGCTAACATCCTACCCAGCATTTTAACTGTTGGAGAGGGTTTCCTTCTCTATTCTACTTTTGCCCACAAACCACGGGCAACCTCAAATTCCTGCTTTTACTCTGTCAAATCACCCACTGGCTTTCCCTACAGACATCTCTGCCTCTGCACCTTGCTTTCCTTTGCTGGCAGAAAATGACTTTGTCCTTGGCTTTGCTGTGTCCTCCTCACCTCTCCAAAAATAGTCTTATTTTTTCCATTTCAGATTTATTTTTAGCCATTACATTCCTTTCATCAATGCAGGCAGCAAGCATTGTCAAAGATACTTATCATCATTCTGTGGCCTGATTCTGACCTCACATAGCATGGTATAAATTGGGATTAAACTCCCTGAAATCCAAGAATTACTGAACAGGGTAAAAGTAGCACTGCTTTCCCAGCAGGAAACTGTCTCAGTTTCCATATTAATCTTACAGAGAAGAAGCTAAGCTCAATACTTATGTGCTTGGAGGCTAATTTGCCTTTGTGAAATCTGCCAGAAATGAAGGACATGGCATTTGCAGTCATCCAGATAGGTCTGGTTTTCTATTAGGAAAACGGGAAATGCTTCAGAACCAGGAAATACATTTTTTGTCTCTGATGGGCAAACAGCTTCATTCTTCAGGGAGAGTGCTGTAGATCTGTGCTAACCATGTGACAAGAATTCAGTGTGAATTCCTTGTGAACAAGTGAAGAGAAGGGAGGTTTGCAGCATCCCAAACTCCTCCCGATGGGTGAGATGCTGCCCTCCACGAGACCTTCATCTACAGTGATGTCAGGAACAGATGTGAAGATAAAGCAGCAGCTCCTGTTCAGTTCAACCTGAGGTGGGGTGGATTTCCATGCAGAACAAATATCTGTCAGCTTGCTGAGAAAAGAGCCAGGAAACACTGGGGGAAAGGTTGAAATTCAAATGAAACTCAATACCCAGAAAATGGGAAAGGTCAAACGGTGCCACTGCAGCGCTGTATTTCATTTCATTTTGGACACAGTGCGAGCCAGTCTTTACAGGAGGAACATAATGCTGGTGTCATCAGATTTTTCGTACACCACAGCTTTGCAGCTGGCAGTGGTAACCAGGTCGATCCAAGCACCTGCAGAAGCAACTGCTCAGCATGGCTCAAGCAGCACAGGCGCGCTTTCAACACAGCATCCCTGCAACCCAAATTTCTACATCAATACAAGTGTATTAAGAGATGGGAAGGCATCTCCCAGGAAGCTTCATCTGTCCTGTGGCCACTGAGGGTGGGGATGCTACTCCCAGGAGACGCTGCTGCCCACCAGCCATCACACACATCTGTCCTCACCACCATGCTCACTGTAAGGGTCCTGCAGGCACAGGGACCCCTGCCAAAGCCCCAGCAGCCCTCAGCTCCCACCATCAGTGACTTTGGTGCTCTTGTAACTTTTAAGAAGTGCCCTAAGCCTCCCAGCCCTCTATCCACTGTCTCCCGTGGGATGTCTTGAAGAAGCAGCAATCCCAGCATGGTTCTGATGCTCCTTATGTACTTGCAAAGGTTTCCCTTGGATGAGCTGCAGTAAAATTGAAAGGAAAGAATGAAAAAGCTGGACTAGAGGAGTAGGAGAAAAGCCTTTTTCAGCTATTAGCCCAGTGGAATTCTACACGCTCACATTTGTGCCTGTTCCAAAGCTCTGCCCATCTGCAGCTCTACGTTTTCTCCCACTCCCCCCCGAGTTTAAATGATGTGGGAGATGACCTGGGAGCCCTGCCTCATTCCCCTCTGCTTTGCAGCTGAAATCCACTTTGTGGCACGACAGAACCCTGGCATGGGTCCACCTCTCCCTCCTTCATCACCCAGCCCAGCGGTGATGCCTGGTGCTTTAGAGAAGCCTACAGATCCCTCAGCCCTGGCAGCAGGGAGATAATATGCATTTCCTCAAATGCAGAAGGTTTGGTGAGGTGAGGAAGGGGAGGGCTTGGTGTGGATTTTTACCACCTCCAGAGTCTGCAAAGGTGAGAAAACAGAGCAAACAAGCAAACAAACAAGCAACAAGGAAAAGATCTCTGTGATCTAAGAATAAAATTAAGCTGGGGAAGATTTCAAACTTCAGTGTTTGCATCTTCCCTTTCTCATCTGCCCTTGAACAAAGACAGATAGCGAAATATCTCTGAAATGAGAAAAAATATTTAAAATGTGATATAAATGCTGTTAGCATGGGGCAGTAGCACCAGATATTTTATCTCACTCACGGGGACAAAAGGTTCATTAATCATGTTGCACTATTTTATGCAACATATCTTATCTTCTGATTGCTCTCCATACTCTCTTTTACAGGACATCTGTGAGCAGAAGTGACAGCAGTAAAATATTGATTCATATTATATGACAATGTTCTTCACTGAAATTGCTTTATTACTTAGGAAGATGTGAGCACAGGCATTACTTTGCCTCAGAATGTAGCTAACTCCTGGGTGGAATCTGCCCACCAGCACAGTGTTTAGGATAAGAAATGGAAAATCCTCTAACAATATGGAAAAATATAAGGCCTTAAGGAAAAGGGAATATAAGGGAGCAAGAGAGAAGAATTATACAAAATCCCTTCTTTCTTGGGAAAATACTAACAGACCTTTGGAGGACACAACTGGTGTGAGACCCTGATTCTTCATTAGATACAGGAGAAATGTGAATGTTTGCTTATTTTATGGCTAAGTGGACAAGATTCCCCAATCATCACTTATTATGTGATTTTATACTTCTTATTTGGCAAGAAAGTCCATTCTCTGACACGTTAAACAAGGTGTGTATTAATGCCTGGGTTGGGAGCAAGCAGATAAAGCTGATTTTCAGGAGTTTCAGAAGGAGAAAGCCCAGATTCTTATTTCCCATCAAATGACCAGCAGCAGCAGCCCTTGATCCAGCAGCAGAAGTCCAGCTGCCACACACTTAGTGCTACACAAAGCCTGAAACGAAGTAGATGCTGAGCTCTGGACTCAGTTTAATCTGTGTAACACCATCCCAATAACAAGGCTTTAAACAATCTTGGAATTGGATTGGAAAACCAATCTCAGAACACATGGGAATTGCTGCTTTCAGAGGGACTTAACTGTATCCTCCAACTGAAGAGCAGCATCACATGTGGCTGTCCCTAGAGAAGTGGATCCATGTTGTGGGGTCACCTCTGTGCAAAGCCTATGAGCAGCAACAGTGAGTTACAGCAGAGCTGTGCTAACAGAGGACTACACCCCACCAGGATAACAGCATATGTGAGACAGAGATTAGGGTCCAGGATGGGCATATGCTGCAGGGGAACACTGGAAAACAGCCACAGGATTAAGAGAGTAATGAAAATCCTTTGCAGTGCTGAGGCTGCAGTCAGTAATGATTCCTGGAGCACACATGTGGACACAAGCAAAGAGGTGGGAATGAGCTGGATGTAGCCATAGGTGGAGATGACCACCAAACCTGCTAAGTCCTGCTGAATGGTCCCAGAGGGAATCTGAAGCTTTTATTGAAGCTGGGGAGAGGTGGGTGGGAGTGGAGTGGGTTGGCAGGCAGTGCACCCATGGGAGAGTAGTGGATCTGTGTACATGTAGGCATCCCCACTCCATTGGAAAGTGCTCCTCTGGCTCTGCACAGCTGTCCATGGATGACACAGACCATTTGAATAATGCAAAATAGGGGCTTGCTGGAAAGAGAAATGGCATGTTCATGGAGTAATGACCTTCAAAGAGGTGGAGACTTATGAGTTATGAACCCTTTGCTGCACCCCCCCTCACACTTCCTAGCTCATGTATAAACTTACTCAGTGATTTATTTGCATCCTGCACGAAAACAAATGGATGTTTTACATATTTATATCGTAAGATAAACCGATATTTAAACTGATCAAAGACAGCAGCAGATCTGGAGGCGATTACAGCAAGTGTTTTCTTAACTGAGGTCACAATGCACTTTGTGCGGGTGAGGCTGCAGATCTGCTCAGCACATGTTAGCGCACGATGAAGGTCAGCGGATAGAGGCGCACATGGAAAGTCCTGGCTTTCCAAGAGCATTGACAGTTCAAGCAAGACTGAACCTGGCTCCCTGCATTGGGCTTTGGTAATTACAAATATTGGTCAAGGGAATAAATCTTGTCTTGTTTGCAAAATAAGAAATTAAGTCCTTACAGTGTTTAAAGCCTTACGTCTCTAATGGAGACAGGGTGGCAAGGCTGTCCAGCAGTTTCTAAAATCTGTCTCAGGAGATGCACAGATTACCAGCATCTTGGGACTATGATTTCGTCAGTTCTCATCCATCAGCTGAGCTGCAGTAACAGGCTGGGCGCATTCTCCTACGCCACTGTAAATGGAAAGAAGCACCCTGCAGCAGCACGCAAGCGGTCTACAACACAGCTGACAGGCAGCAACTTGCTGGCCTGTGGCGCCCTGATTGCTCACAGTCATCTATCAACCGTGATAGATTTGAAGAGTGGAAAAAGTAATCATCAGATTCAGAGAGATACAATGGCTTCTTTTGGTACGGGATAATGCTCCTGCAGTTTTCCCAGGTGCACATTCAAAACCCTCATAGCCAGGGCTCTGATTTGAAAAGCTGCAGTCTGTCCGCAGCAGAAGAGCAGATGCTTAGTTCTGCAAAGCAGACCTGGCACACTGAAGGCTGGCCTTAAAGGGATTTTCCTCTTTGGCATCTGAGTTTACGCACTTAACTGCACTATTGGTCAGGTGCTGCTGTGGAAATAGGCAAAGGATAAAATGGATGTAAGGCTTTCATAGAATGTGCAAAGCCTCACAGCAACTGCAGCTGGGCAGAGGCTACAAGATCCAGGGATGTCCAGCTTGCTCCAGCCTGGCAATCTGGGACACTGTTCCTCCACCTCACAAGCTGTGTGTCAAGAAGCCTTTCCTAAAAGCTAGCCCCATTGGAAACCCAAGCAATGTTGATGCAGAGACATGTCCATGGTACATTCCTTGCCACTTAACTAAATGTCATCACAGTGTATTTTATTTCTGTGTTCTCTCTTTGAACCAGCAACTTCCCACTCTCACACTGGAGCCCATGGGCCAGCAAACTCAACTGCCTCCTGAAGTTTGACGTTGGAAGAGCCAAGGTGTCCCTGGAACAGGCAGTCAGGAACTTGCCTCCTGATTTTCCAGTTTTGCAAAGGCACAATGTCACTTGCCACCCTTCCCACCCAGCATAAATGACCATGCAGGCCCAGGATACAAAGCCAGCTGGGATTTGCAATCCTTCAAACAGACAGAGCTACTTTGGGATTTCACTCCCAGAGACATCTGGGGCCCTGATGGCCTCTGCAGAACTGACAGGAACAGCACGACGCCGAACTGCAAACAAGCTGCCGGGATGGAAACATTCCTCCTTCTGTTTAACGGGATGTTGAAATAGAAAACGTATCATTATCTTCCACCGCCTTGTCATCCCGTCTCCCTGTAACTCATTAATTAACTTTGTCCTCACTCCTTTTGGCACCTTGGGTGCAGGGAGGGCAGTGTCTGCAGCTTGCAGTTGTCGGCATGGGGCATTC
The DNA here is from genome assembly GCA_002631895.1 of Agapornis roseicollis. NCBI lineage: Eukaryota > Metazoa > Chordata > Aves > Psittaciformes > Psittacidae > Agapornis > Agapornis roseicollis. The sequence goes on from NDXB01004135.1 coordinate 113,709, forward strand.
AAGCATATCCATAATCAAGCCCGCGTTTACCATGCAGAGGACAAGAGGCTCCTCTCCCTTTCTCTCTCCAGAAGCCTGAGCACTCATTGCCATCACTTCCGTGTCAATGGGTGTGCTGATAACACACTTACCATGCTGGTTATCAAGCCTGCCTTGTATGGGATAGGAACATCAGCAGCTGCTGGTTTGGAAGGGTGGATTTAACCACTGCTGATATGAGGTCTTCTTTTAAGCATGGAGCAAACAGACTGGCTGCAGGTGGAAAACTCCCTCAGAGCCTAAGAGTACAGGAACCACAGGAATTCTTTGCAAGTCTTTTCCCTAAGCATCAGCGAAGGTGACTGTAGGATCATCAACTCAATGCCCGTGAGCACCTTGGAGATGCTCTGGGGCAGAGGAAGCCAGCGAGCAAAAAGCTTTGGTAAGAGCTGCCTCCTTTCCTCTAAAAAATACCCCTGAAAAACAGTAGAAGCCTGAGAATTTAACAGAAAACTACTGACTTTTCAGTGCCTTTCAGCAGCATGAACAGGTTAGAGCAATCTATCTTGCTGTGTATGGGTCCTATGGAAAAGCAATTATTTGGTCTATAAATGGATTATGATATAAAATATGTGAAAGAACCAAGACTGCCTGTAGCCAAATTCCTGCATAATACATAACAAGGCAGAGACTTCAAACAGCATCTTGCAGAAACTTCCCAGCAGATAAACAAAGAGTGGTGCTTTTAAAGAAACCAGGGGAAATGGGGCTGACACACAGAATTTTGCAGCTTTTGGGGGGGAATTTCATGTTTTGCATCACCTACACTCACCAAGCAGAGCTCTCTGACAGTTTTAAGCAAATTTATTGCTGGAGAACAGGGTGCATCCAGGCTAGATTTAGCCAAAATTGGGGTGCAGAACTGCTTCCATTCCAGTTGATGCTGAGCATATTCCCAATATGGGACAGCTAAGAGGGGAGCAGCAGCCCATAGGGCTTCTCTTTCTGCATCCTAACAGCTCAGGAGATCAAAGGTCCACTTCTTCAGACAAGACATAGCTCTGATGAAAGCAGGACATGTTCCCCTGCTTGCAGCAAAATTATAGAATCATAGAATGGTTTGGGCTGGAAGGACCTTGAGATCATCCAGTGCCAACCCCCCTGCCATGGCCAGGGACACCTCACACTAAACCATGTCACCCAAGGCTCTGTCCAACCTGGCCTTGAACACTGCCAGGGATGGAGCATTAAGAGCTTCCCTGGGCAACCCATTCCAGTGCCTCACCACCCTCACAGTAAAGAACTTTTCCCTTATATCTAACCTGACCTTCCCCTGTTTCAGTTTGAACCCATCACTCCTTGTCCTGTCGCTACAGTCCCTGATGAGGAGTCCCTCTCTAGTGTGCTTGTATGCCCCCTTCCACTCTGTATATGTCCATTTGTCCATCTCTACCCTAAACTCTGTCAGACACCATCACTCAGTTATGGGTTGGCCTCTTTGCTGTTTTGGTGGAGTTTCATGGGAGGGACACTATCTCTGTCTGAACTGGACGGAGGCCAGCACATGCAGCTTCCCATTATGGAAAGACCTTTGCTTGTGCTTCAAAGACTTGTATCACCAGAGAATATTGTCAAAGCCTGCACTTAACTGACAGTACAGAAACACTGCTCAACCGCAATCAAACTGGGACAGAAATAACCAAATGACCTAGAAAAAAAGGGTTCCGCATCCATTTTTTCCAACCAACATGACCCCCTTTAACGTGTACTCCATCAGCCTGTGTGTTCTTGGCAAGTCCAGTCCTGACTTTCCATCTGCATCCCCCAAAACCTCTGCAAAGTCCTCGGAAAAGGACAGATTTCATCATTCTTATCTAAGCTTTGTAGACAACATTTATCTTCTCTGACAGAAATCAACTTGGTCTGCAAGCAAGAAGACAAATTAAAAGGCCATGAGACTCAGGAGGGTTTGAATTGTTTGAGCTGGCACATTCAGGGGTGAAGTCTTAGCAATGAGTGTTTCTTTCCAGTTTGTCCCTTTGCACATGGTGCACCAAGGCTGTTCTGTGGGTGACTGAGCAGGGCCAAACCATACACATGGAGCAGAGCCCTTGGGAGCTGCAAAGGTGATGTTTGTGAGATGGGGGCTGCACTCCTGTCCTCCCTGCGCTGCTGTGAGTGTCCTGGAGCCACGTTTCTGTTGGCTCCTGTGCCGGTTGGGCTGCAGTACAGGGATGAAATAATATTTGGACATGCAGAAGGTTAACAGCGGGGTTTCGTTCGCAGTAGCATGCCGGCAGGTCTCGCAGGGTTTTGGGAAGGAGATGAAAGACCATTAGTCCTGCTTTGCTGGGTGGAGAAATGGTTCACAGTTCATTTTGTACTGGTAAACCGATCCTTTTTTGGATAGGATCGTCCACCATACAATGCCATTCCCAAGATGGGGAAATGCCATTGAAATGGTGGAGCAAGTCCCTAAAGCCTTAGGCATGCTGTGTACTGAAAGGAAAGAGGTGTTTTGGAAAGATCATTTTCACCAGTTTTCTGGCAACCCTAGGTTGCCAGAATCAGTCCCAAATTGAGCAAAGAGGGAAGCAAACAAATCCCATGCTGGGCATTGTAAGGTCCAGATACATCTATTAGCTGGCACAACACAGACTACACCCATTTCACTAGGAAACCCTCCATCCTCCCATGGCTTGTACAGGCTGGATTCTGAGCAGCAAGGGAAAAGCCATTGGTCTAGAAAGATAAGGGACATCTGATGTGCTCAACGTGCACTGTGCTTTGGATAACAACTCTTTGGTTTGCATCAAATACCTCTTCTTGTTTTACAAGGAGTCTAAACCACTTCCTCCAGCATGAACAGACTCAACACCCAGCTCAATGAAAGAGTCTTCTGCAAAGTCTGTGATGTGCCAAAGATCTCCAGCCAGGCAAAGCAGCCCAGTCTTGAAAAACACAGTGTCCTGCCATGGAGAGGGTGTCTCCACTGACCTTAATCTATCCAAGCTTCCAGGTTTTGTTTGCTTGAACTCTCATTTCCTTCGTTATGGTTCCCTTGAGCTGACATACTCATCGTGGACTATGTGACCCACCGAACCAAGATCAAACAGCCAGACAGCCTCTGCAGAGGCCAAGACATAGAGCAGCTCAGCCAGAGCTATGCAAAACAGATTCTAAGAGATGGCGAAACCAATCCATGTGGAAACAACCGAGAAGGCTGCTCTGGTTGTAAAAAGCCCCTCAGGAGAACTTTCCAAGCACATTATTTCACATTGATCAGAGCCAGCTGAGCAGTGGAGGAGCCTGGGGCTGGGTTTATCCCAAGAGCAGGTGCAGTAACACGGTCAGATCCGCTTGCATCAAGCCTGGAGAGGCACCTGGAGATTCAGCACGTGTAGCCCAGCAGCACCAAAGTGTTTCTGGCCTTTGGCTGAGTTCAGCCTCCAAATCCAGCCATTCAAGGGCCTTCCAGCAAGGAAGCTGCTCTCTGCCTAACAGGAAAGCTTTTCTCTGCAACTGAATGAACACGTGCAGAACTGATCCAGGAGATCAGTCCACTCCATGGGTTTTTAATCAACAAACATGCTCATCACCATGGCACACTGGCTGCATTGCGAGTGGCACATGCATTTTGCTCACAGAAAATTTGACTGGTGGATTTTGGCAGCAGTTTTCCAAAGACCTGAAAAGGAGCAGGAACCAAAAGCTCAGAAACCACAGTGGGAGTTAAGCACACAAACAAATCAAACTCCATGGAAAATCCCAGCTGTCATTAAGAGATTTCTGGGAGATGCTATTCATCCCTCCTGAGAGTTACCATGCATCTCCTGCCAAAATCAAGTCTAGCAATGGTCCAAAGAGTGCAACCTCCATACGGATCTTCAAGCCATCAGCAATATGGGTTCATTCTCTGCCATACTTTGAAGGCAACCAACTCGCCGCTTTTTTCACTTTGAAGATGAGATGCAAAAACTGTGCTTAAGCAGCTTCTGCTGAAGGAGCAGATGAAGGCACAGCTTGACAGATTGCCTTTTAAAACATTTCCAAGTAGGCAACTCCAAGTAACAGGAGTTCACAACCTCTCAACACCACACTGATAGAGCCTGACTTAACTTACCGAATTAGATGCTGGGTTTTTTTAAGGAGATAACTTTAAATAAAACACCTAATTCAATGCATTGAGTCCATCACAGAGCCAAGACCAGACTTCATCTCTTCTTGTTTCTGTTCCTCTCCCTGATCCCACAGTTCTCCTCTCATGTTTGGTCTCTTATGAATAATTGCAGCAAGAAGCCAAAGGCTCCACCAGCACCAACAAGCTCAGCTCACTCGTGTTCAGTACATGTCCTTCCCACCCCATTTGCCCAGGAACCATGAACAACTTTCACAGCAGTGGGTCACATTCCAACCCCTGACTTCAACCCCATGAAAACCCTTTCTGTCAGCCAGCAGTTTTACTTCTGTAGGGGCTTCCATGGGCACAGAGGAAAGAAATGAGCAGCTTCCCTGAAATAAAAGTTGAACAAAACCAAATCATCCTACACAAGATGCTGCAGTTACCATCTACTATAACAGAAGCTTAACTAAAAGAAGGAGCTATCTCAGGCAGAAAATGATTGATGGGGACTGAAACTACACAGAGGATGGGGGCCTGTGATTGGGTGCAGGGACCCCTGAAGAACTAGTGGTTCCTTCTCCAACCATGCAAGTAGCCAGGGTGATTACAGAGTTATGTGGGCAGGCACTGCTATTTCCCATCAGACAGAAAATAGGGAGGGATATTGGAGTTAGTCCCTGATGCCAGCCGCATCCCTGGCAGTTAGCAGGGAAAGCTGAGGGAGAAGGTTTGCCAGTATGTGTGGCAGCTCCAAGTAAGGAGCTGTGATCATAGCTTGCTGTCCCAGCCAGATGCAGACTATAGATTTCTTCAATGCTCCTGGGAAGAGCAGCCCTGCTGTGCTTAATGTGGAGCTGCCATCAATTTTTATGCTATTTTTCAGAAATTCCCAGTGATGATGGGAATAAAACCCACATCCTTTCATGGCAAAATCTCCATCCATTAGAGCAGCAGGAAATGATGCTAAGGAACATTTCTAAGGAACAGAGGGCCTCTTTACATAAAGGGCCAGGGAAGAATAGAGAGAATAATCATCATAGTGTTGGAGAAGAGACTTGGGGTTGCGGGTTGAGACCATGATACTGCTAAGGAATGGCAAAGCCAAGAGGAATACAGTTTCTTCATGTGTAGGGAACACGCAGCACTTCCCATTCATTGTTCTCTGGTACTTTTTCAGGTGTACTGCAGGTAAAAGAGGGAAGCAACACTTTAGATCCTTTCCTATTTCTCACAAAGGTTTCTGAGAATGTATCATCACCAAAACAAACACAACGCAAGTCTGCCTGACCGATGGGAACTAACCCAAGCGTCACTTAGCGTAAAAATTATCCCAGAAATCTGTACCTTAAAAAAATGTACCCCTATTCCAAAGTCCAATCACTGACCTCAAGAGCATCATCAGCAACTTCAGCCCATTTCCATGATACTTCTCTTGTGTCTCTCTTTCACTGTCTCTGCTTGCCAGGGCTTCCCTATACATTCTCAGTGCCCAGGGATGGATTCCTCAGATTCCAGCTGTGCTGCATGGCAGTGCCCGAGTTTAGGGCTTTGCTCCCTCCTGCATCTGCTTTGGCAGCCACCTCCCAACTGCTTGGTGGACCCCAAAGAGGAATAGAAGACACATTTCCCCCCCTCCTTGTTCCAAGAAGTTAATGCCTGGAGCAAAAGACTAAACCCACGCTTTCTCTTTGGGACAGCACAGTCACCAATACCCAGCTCAGACCAAGCCTCATCCTCCACCAAACCATTTCCAACCCCTCAGATGCATAATTAGCCTTTAATCAAAGACAACCGAGGTGTGGGCACAAATCTTACCACTACCTGGGGTCTGACAAAGGGATACCAAGGCTGAGGAGCAGGGACAGGACACTGAGGGCCGGGAAGGACTCTTCTTTGGTTTTGCTTTTTAAGGGCTTTTCACATGTCGTTTGAAATTTCGGTTTGTTTATCCATCTGTTTGTAATTCTGCTGAGGTTTGGGTGTTTTATAGTTAATGAGAAATTGTTTTATGCACCCCAAGCTATTACGAGTGGGAGAAAGGGCAGGGGTTCTTGGAAGCTGTTGCTATGGACAGCAGAGGAAAGCAGATTTCCTATAAGGCCCTTTGAGTCACAGCATTGTGTTCCTCCAGGGGACCTTGCAGAATTCTGCTCAGTGCAGATGCTGTCCCCATTTTCCTGCTTCTTTGATTCAAAAAGGTTTGTTGCTGTCCCAGGCAGATACATAGCATCTGTCCCTGCCACAGTGGCAAAATTACTCCATTGCCACCTCGCTGGGGATGCTTTTGCATTGTACATTACCAGTCCCTATATTGCCTCAGGTTTGTTACAGACCCCAGAATGACTCAATACTAGAAACGTGCTACTGTGAAAGTGAAGAAGTCGTTTGTTTTACTACAGTACAAGAACTATTACTGTGATTCAAGATGGGGTCATAGGAACGGAAAGACATCCTCAGCAACCCACACACTAGTTTGGCTCCCATTGGCTTCTCCATCTGGATCCTACCCAGCTGAAAAACTGTCTGGTAGCACACAGAGCTCTCAAAGGAGTACTGGACCCTAGTCAAGTCCTTATCCTGGGTGTTGCATCAGCACAGTCTGTCCTTTCCCAACCATTTTCTCCCCATGAACTGCCTTCTGATTCAAATCTTACTGCTTGTGGTTTCCTCTACTTCTTAAGCTTAGTACTGATTCAAGATACCAGCTTCTAACTATTTTTTGAAGGATGAATTCCTCTCACTGCCTTGCTCTAGAAACATTCATGCCCCTTGGTTATGGTTAGACTGAGTCACTTTCTGGCCAGACACAAGCAAAACTCTGCTGAATGGACACACAAAGCAAAGGACCAGCTTGGTCCTTAATCTGACTGCAAACAAATCATTCATCCACTGTGAATAAAGGGTTCCCATCAGAGCGAGGGGAAAAGGTTCAGGCTTCAGTGCATAGCCTTTACACAGTGCAAACTGTCCTTTCCACCAACACAAGCCCTTTTTATGGTGGTCATATCTGTGTTTTACACAGCCTTGTAAAACAGCAATGACTTTGACTCCTTATTTGTTTAGGAATAATGCTAGACACGGCACTAATAGAGAAACTAAGGATTAATAACCTCAGATTTGGGGTGTTTGAGAGAAGTGACTCTGGGGTATTTTACTGTTTTAAAATCAGGTAAAAAATGCTGGACTATAACCCACTTGGAGCAAAACCCTGGGAGACATTCACTGCTTGAGGGTGTTGGTGTGTCTGAAACTCTACCTTAGCATCGCCAGCAGCACCAACACAAGGATGGAGGAAGAGGGAATGAAGGAGGTCACATCAGTTCCCTGTGCTGTAGTGTACAATCAATGAACCACTCACACAACTTGCTCCATCAACACGTCTATCTATTCTGGGCAACATTGGTGAAAGCACTGCATCTCAAACAGCAACATACTAAAAATGGTAAAAGCACACAACAGCCTTAGCAATGTTGCCACAGACTTGGAGGGACTCTCCATGCACATTTGATGAGGGAATACTAATCTGTTTCCATTTCAGCCACCACTTCTGTAGAAGAAGGGAATCTGGGTATACCAGAGTTATTACAGGAACAGAGCTAAGTCATAAATAGCAGCAGAACCAGAAAGAAATTAAGAGGTGAAGGCAAAGAAGAACAGGCCTGCTTTCAGCTGAGATCTGGAAAGAGATAAGGAGATAAAGGCAAAAGCTGCTCCAGATGGCAGGAGCAACAAAGAAGAAACGCTGGCACATACCGTCACCTGCTATCTATCTCCTTTTGGAGTTGGCTGGGTTTTATTTGGCCAGGAATTAACAGGACAAAAGTGGAACACACAACAATGCAGCAAAAAAGCAGCACTTTGCCCTAAGAAATAGGAAGGAGACAAAGTTAAGGCAGCCCAAGGCGAAACCCCAGGACTGTAGCACAGCCTGAGTCCCTCGTGTCCCAGCCCTCCCTATACACAACATCATTGCCATGACACAGCCCATACATGAAGCAGGCTGATCAGCAGCAATGCAGTTCATGGTTGATGCTCTGTCTGGAGAGCAGGATGGACTATGGCAAGGTGTGATATGACTGGCATCTGTAAGCACTGTGGCGAGGCTCATCTCTGGATCTGTAGCCCCTCAAGGAGCCAAAGACATGAATGACTCATCCATCCCAAACTCATGCAAAGCCTGCTCAGCAGCTCTGGGTTTTTTCCTTCCAGGAGGCTCCTGGCAGGCCATCGGCAAACACTTTGAGGCAGTAACAGTGCTTGGAAGCCAGGATGGGCTCTAGATGTTTTGGAGACCATTTTTCATGTTTTTTTTTCAGGGGTGTTGAAAAAACCCTTCACTCTCCATGCCTCTGGGAGCTCAGGAAATGCAACAGGGTGCTGCTGGATCTCTGGAGCTAATTAAATCCAAGCACCAAGCCTCTGCAGTTGGAGGAAGCTTTATTGGTTGTGTCAGCATTGCATAGGTGTCTGCCCAGCCAAATGCTGCAATATCCCCAGAGGGTCCCACTCTGGATATCAAGTCCCAGGCAAAATGCAATGTTTTTCCATACCACCAATGCTTCAATGTTGTGCCCAGGTTCCAAGACCCACTGTGCTGCCACTGTAAGGATGGGGAGTTTGCGTGCAGGGCTGGCTGTCAAGCAGTGCAGTGCTTGCACTGAGAGAACAGAGCACATGGGCATGGTCCAGTGCTTGCAGCAGGCAGCAAAAAGGCTGCTATGAGAGGTCAGTGCATGGATGCTTTTAAAAGACTTGCCTTAATGACTCACCAAAATGAAGCTCGCATCAGAGCCTGCATTCAACCCCTCATCTTCTGAGCCCCAGTCTTTTCCCAGGCAACTGTTCTGCCTTACTCTGGATAGGAGCGTATGTAAAACTCGAAGCTGTTTCACAGACTGAACCCATCTGCTGAGTGTCCCTGAACACCCCATTTTACCAAATAAATCCTACCCACATTTCCACTCACACTGAGCAAATGGTTTTCCAGACAGCACTGAAGAGGGAGAAAGAAATGTTAGCTGGATGAGGTGAAGGAGTTGCATGTTTCCCTTGACTTGCTTGTGTAACCTCCTAGTCTGCCAACTGACGAGAGCTTTCATATGTGAACAGGGGCAAATACAGAGGGACCTCCAAGTCTGTGCATCCCAGAGCAGGAGACTTAAAAAGGGAAACCCCAATTTAATAGCCACCCTATTGTTCTGCTTGGACCCAGCTGAGGGAAGTGGATATAAAAAGCCCAGGGAACTGAAAGAGAGGGAAAAGGCTCATTCTCCTGCCAGTTGTGTTGTTCAGCTCCAGCTCACCCCAATGCCAAAGATCCATCCCCCGCATGGAGCTCTGCACTCACATCCTTGTTTGCCTTTTTCCAGAGGATCAATTCATGCTCCTGCATTACATTGCCCAAAAGCAATATCCATGTGTGCTCACATCCATCCAGAGCCATCCCTGGCTGCAGCTTGCCTGCCCCAGGCACTGGGGAGATCTTGTGCCCACCCCAGTTCCTGCAAGACAGGAGCTTGCCAGGGGCCTCCATGGTTTCTCACTGATGGTATTTAATCTGATGCTAAAGAGGTGAGGCAGGCAGTACTGTGGGTTACAGCTGTCTCTGATTAACTCTGAATCATGGAGTCATTTTTATTTGGAAGCCCACAGCCAGCTATAAGCTCCCTTTGGAAGATCTTTGGTGCCAGTGTGTGAAAGGGGAAAAAAGAAGGAAAAAAGGAGGCAATTAATTTATCATCTGCTTCTTGCTAACGTGTGTCCAGAGGATGAACTCCTGTCATAAGAGAGGAGAAAAACTAGCCTTCATAAAAACCAATCTGGAGATATCCTCAGTCCCCGAGGAAAACAAGTATCCACTAATCCGAGTCTCTGGGTCAGAGCCGAATATCCATTAGACTGGGTCAAAGCCAACACTTCAGCTCCAGTCCTCTGCTTTTACTTTTTGCATTGGGTCTTTCTTTTTCAGTAAATGGGTGAACGTGGTGACTCTTCAAAAGAGTCCAGAGCCCTGCCTGACAGACAGGCATCTCTCCACCTCTGCAGCATAGTACTGGCTCCTCCTCTATGATGCCACAGTGATGGTCCCAAATGATCCTTCTCCTGCAGGACCTCCTCCCCATGAGAAGGGGGCTGGACTAAATGATCTCTGAAGGTCCCTTCCAACCCAAACATTCTATGATTCCAAGACACGCATCTGCTGTAGCATGGCACAACAATTCCCATGCACAGAATGCGGAAGAAGATGGATGGGGGGACTCTACAGGGATTTTTATGGCCAGTGACTGGGCAGCTGCACATGATCTGTGGCCTGACTCAGGCTCTGCCAGAGCTCAGGCATGGCACTGCCATCCTGACACTGCTGCTGCTGCTGCTTCTGCTTCTGTGCTCAGGCAAAACACTCAACATACCCATCTTGATGCTCCACATTTCGCCCTGTAAAGCATTGGGAAGCCAGTTTGGTTCACCCTTCCTGCTGGCCTGGGGTCCTGGGCTGCCCAGCTACATGGGCAAAGATCCACCAAAAAGAAATGAGGCCACCAAGACCTCTGTTTCTGGGGTATATCTTAGCAAAGGTCTCCAGAAGAGAAAACAGTGCTCAACCCTTCCACTGCATCATCCTCATCCCTATGAGACCTTCCAAAGTAGCAGTTCCTTGGTGAAGCAGACCACACAAATGTAACCAGCTGGAAAAGAGAACTTTAATATTTCTATCTTTTAATGGTGGTGGTGTAACCTGCAGACAATTTTAGGAGGGGCACCTCATCTCCTTATGTTTCCTTCTGCCCAGCCTTAAACAACATTCACAGAGACAGAGAAGGCACTGCCACAAGGACATCGCCAGGGACACAGCTCCATTCCAGGACACAGCCTGCAGTAACAAGCAAACCAACAACAAAAACAACCCCAAACCAAACAAACCAGAGATTTACCTCTCCAAAGCCATAATTTGTCCAACTGTTGGCAGAGTCAGAGATGCTACAATGCGCCTGATGTTTAAAACCTGTATAAGTACCAAAGGGCAACACCAATGTAAGCTAAGACCCCTCTTCTGGCATATGTTACACAAGAGCCTACTGGTAGCCATCACCATCCTCTGGTGAACAGCATGAGACCAACTTTGCCACCAGTTTGATGTTACTTTGCTAAAACCACAGGTGAGCTTCCCATTACTCACTAATGGAGGTGAGCACCCATCTACTGCTGGATGAGCACCCATCTACTGCAAGATGGAACTACTGCTCCATCTTGCCACCATCATGATCCACAGAGACCAATGCGTGAAGCCTGTCAACATGCCAGCTCCAGCATCCACATCACAAGTCTGACAACCTCATTTCACTCATTGCATGTGTCACCAACTGTCATTTTTGTGTGAATTTTTTGCTTATTTTTAACACTGCAATTTTTAGCAAGCGTTTTTACATGTGGTTAGTTGTAAAAACCAGGGCCAAGGTTTCCTTCAAAATGGTTAAAGTGTTATTTTGGCAGTGGAGAGATGTTGTATACACTTAAAAAACCCAGATATACGAAGCTTCAAATAAGTCTTTGTCCTGTGAACTAAAATTACTGGAGTTTAAATAACTGCCATTTTCTTGGGATAGCACCTGGGATAACGTTTAACCATCTGAACAAGCATCCCTTAAAGAAAACAGTCAGTTCAATTTATTAGTTCTATTCTTCAGAGGAACAACTCCTGTATTATTAACAGCATCAGGGATTATTAAATATTATGAAAGCAAATTAAAATCTAATTCAGTTCTCACCATTTCCTGACCTTTTACACTTTTTCTATCCTGGAGTGTGAGATGTTGCAGAAGACTGGAGGGGTGGATGGGGTGGATGACAGGAAGGGGTCTCCACACCAAGAAGGAACATGCCTTCAAGGGGCTTCTTATGCCTCTGACAACTGATTGAGTTTCCACTTCTGTTTGTTTTCACTTCCTTGTCCACACACACTGAGGAGGGAACCAGTGGGAGTTCCCAGAGCCACAGCAAAAGGGATTGCATTTTTTCCCTCCTCACCTCTCCATTTGCCTTTGTATGAGTTACAACTTTCTTCTCTCTTTTTCATTGCATTTTTTAAGTAGTTCCCATAAAATAGAAAAGAAAACCCAAGCTCCAGTGATTCAAATATAGCCCTTGAGCATAAGGAAAACTGAGCGCTATGAATAGACTCAGCAAATCGACTCATTCCTGTTAGACCTGTCAGTATAACATGCAGCATCATTACACTCAATAAGCCTAACACCAAACTTTATCAGGAGGAATACTAACACCCAGCTCCTGGCACACTTTCCTGGTGCTTCTGAAACACCTCTGCAGATCCCTGTGAACACTTAACTTGCAGGTGATACTTGTTCTCCGACAGCTTGACTCAATCAAGTTCAGGATGTTTAAAAGGATGAGACACAAAACCAGCTATACCTTGAGCTGCTGTGGGCTGAGAGCACAAGTCACTGCAGATCTCTCATTCACCAAGGAAACCATTTTTTTCCAGGGGAAGAACAGAACTGCCTGGTGAGAAAGAGCAGGATGAGTTTATCTGTTAACATGCTTTTTCTAGAACACCTCAGACATGAAAGCAAAGTAAATAAAGGGAGATAAGAATCAACTGGAAACAGTTGATTTCTATTAAAGTCCACAGGGTTTTTCCTATGCACTTGTTTTCAAGTCTTACGAGGCATGCAGGTGCCCCGAGTCTGGTGAACACACAAAACCCCATTAATAAACATCATGTGCAAAATCTCTGTTATCTACACGCAAGTGTCTTTCATCTTTTTGCTCTCTTCCAAACATGAAGGTTTTCCAGGAAGATGCTGTTCCTCTTAGAAATGTCACTTCTGTGCATTGTAGAGCATGAGGGCTTGCTCATTTCACAGATGCTGTGACAGTAACACGTAAACACATGGAATTCTGCTGCTGGCAGGTGGATCTAGAGCCACATACAGAAAACTTGTGTGAGCATCAGGTCCTCTCAGTATATAGAACATGAAAGGATGCAAACTTCACGCTCGCAATGATGTGCCTAAGCAGCCTCTGCATCATCCATGTGGGCAGTGGGGAGGACTCCACATACATGTCTGTGCAGTTTCTCTGAAACTTTGGGTTAAATTCTCAGGAAAATCACTCTGAGCACAAAGGTATAGCCCTGTCTGCCCTGAAATTCCCTCTCTCAAAACGTTTGGCAGGCTTAAGATTCTCTAGCTGATGATTTTGGGCTTATATTTAAATTGTCTAAAACCCTACAGAAAACCATGAAACCTGATGGAAAAAAACCTACACTCTAAAGCAGAAGCCATATTTGTGAAAAGAAAATGAACAGTTATCTCCATACAGTCTCTTTTCTAATCTATCACTGATGACTCATCTGAGTGAAGAGCTGCTTCTTATCCTCAGCATTTTGGGGCATAAGTGTAGAGCACTCTGGGTTAGGCAAATGGCTGCAAACTAACATGCCAGCAATAGGAAACCTGCAGCCTGCTGTACCACAGTCAGCCACAATGGAAGACAATTCATCACATCCAGCCATCCAGCTGGATGTCACAGACAGGCAAGGGATGGGGCAGCAAAAGGAAACCATTTGACCATTTTGCCTGGAAAAGGTGAGGTTAGTAAAACCCAGTTAACAGCTGAGGACAAGGTGCTGAGCCACCCGGCACAGCCAGGGTGAGCAACAACACCAGGTTGACATCACTTCTGTCAGCTTTTGTATTCAAACTGAAGCAGTTTCGCGGGTGTTCTTTAGACAGCCCACAGAAAACATCCAGACAGGCATTTACTGCTGTGCTTATCAGCTCTGTTTGCACTAACACTTTATAGATAGTCGTAGCTAAGCCTGCAAAGGAAGCCTGTATATAAAGCGGCAAAAGTCAGCACTTCCCTCTGTGGTTAAGTTCGTAATGAAACAATCCCTTCAACTGATGGGTAGTTTTAACTCTGTGAGAAGCACAGTGAGAATAAGATGGGGTTCATTGCTCAGTCTCCATTTCAACTTCCACATCCATAACAGAGGAAGCACATGGGTGTTGTCAAGACTAGGGCAAAATGTCCTCAGGGTGATGGGGACAGACCAGAACACTGGAACTACCCTCGCACTCACAAACCATTACACAGGAGTAGTGTTTTGCTTTAGATGTGTGGTTTTCCTTGATTCTCTTTCGTGAGTCAAGACTACAGGATCATTCCCAGCCCCCAGGTTATAACAGGAAATATGTTCCTCCAGAAATGCTTTGACACTGGGGTTATTCCCAGTCTCACACCTTCTGTTGTATTTAGAAAATCCAGTCACCACAGGCACTTTGCTGCTGCCTGGAAAAGGATGCTGTGTGACTTTCCAGGTTTTTTGGGGGGGTTTTTTTGGTTGGTTTTTTTTTTTTTTTTTTTTTTTAGGGGAGGGGTTTGGGGGGCTTTTTGGGTGTTTTGTTTGGTTGGTTGGTTGGTTTTTGGGGGTTTTGTTTGGTTGGTTGTTGTTGTTAACCCATAGCTCTAGGTAGCTTCCATTTAGAAGCATGTATGTGTTCAGAGAGTAAAGANTTTTTTTAGGGAAGGATTTGCTTTGTGTCCCACCAACAGCTAAGTATAAGGTCCCTGCATCGTCTGGAAATAATTATTAACAAGGTTTTCCAGAGGGAAAATGATGAATTCCTCAAGCTCATGACCCCCCTCTCCTTCTCATCTCTTGCCTTTCTCACTTTCAGACATTTAGATGGCATGGGCAGGGAAGGAGCAAGCTTCCCGGGGTCCTGAGACAGACCATGGCAACAGCATGGAATGCCAAAACACTCACTCTTATGGACTTGCTTTCTGTCCTGAGGCACCAAAGCAGCTGGAAAGGAATAAGGTGTTTATTTACCAGGATGGTTATGACTTTGGTAAGTAAGAAAGGGGGAAAAGGCAAGAAGCCCAGCCTGCAGCCGATCTCAGAGCAGAGCCCACCCAGCAAACCCCCAGCTGTCACAGCACTGCATCCCAGAGAGCTGGTGGCCAGTATGGGGATGGATCTGCTGCCAAACGCAGCCTTCACAACAAAAGCTGTATGAAGAAGAACATACAGTGCAATTAAGGTGAACTTTAGGAAAACAGAAAGCTCTACTAAGGGGCAGCAAGAGAGCAGACAGAAAAACCCAGGATGGAACTGCAGGAGGCTGCTAGGACAAAAATAAGCATTATTTAATAGCCAAAGCAGTATTTTCCTTTCTTTTCTATGCTTATACAGACTATGGAAAACAGTCTGCATAACACCATGGAGATCAGAGAGTTAACCAAGGTATTATCTTCCTCTTGGAATCACAGAATGGCTTGCAAGGGACCTTAAAGCTCATCCAGCTCCAACCCCTGCCACAGGCAGGGACCCCTTCCACTGGAGCAGCTTGCTCCAAGCCCCTGTGTCCAGCCTGGCCTTGAACACTGCCAGGGATGGGGCAGCCACAGCTTCTCTGGGCACCCTGTGCCAGCGCCTCAGCACCCTCACAGGGAAGAGCTTCTGCCTAAGAGCTCATCTCAATCTCAGCCCAGCCTGGATATCCATCCATATCAAAATACATACACAACCACTTGCATGAAGTACGGCCCAGTGAAGCCCCCTTGCCATGAGAAGCAGTGTCACCACATCCACTTTTATGAGCGTATGGACTGAAAGGACAGTAACTCCTGCTTCCATAGCCCCTTTTGTTCAAGAAGTCAAGGTTGGGACCCAAGGGCTCAGTCTGAAGCACATGGATGCAAGTTAAAAATTAACTGGTTTCCACCTTAGCAAGGGACCCAGAAAGCTGGAGAAGCTTTGGATAAAAGGCACATACGACTTCTCTGTTCTGGTAATTGCAAGCAGTTACTTGGAACAACCTTTGCTGAAAGGTTATTTATCTGCCGATGTGACTATATCCAGTAGCAGACTAGGGGAATCAAATGGCATCTCCTGACTCTCCCATCCATTTTCCTTTTCTTTCAGCACCCACATCACTGTGTGGTTATCTGCTTTGATCATTTACTTTTTTTACTGTGTAACACCAAACCGATTTCTACACACTAGGACTATTAGGCATGCTTGTAAAGTGATTTCCAACCCCCAAGAGACTGTGCAATTGGATACCTTGTGTGCTAAACCATGAATTTTATCTACTTCAACATACACAGGGGCCTGAGGCCTTGAGGAAATTAACAATCAAAACAAATTTTGCTGAGGTTTAAAAGATGAATTATTTTAATAGCATTGAACTAAGGCTGGATTCTGGTTTGGAGACAGCTCTCTGCAAAATCAGATATAACGTCTCAATAGAAAAAGGATTTGACCAAACTTCATCTCAATTGTCTCATAGTTTTCCGTCTCCTTTCTTTGCATTGCTGATTAACAAGATTATTTATGTCCAAGCATAAGTTCAGTCTCTTTTCCTTATCCAGAAGCTTGCTCTTTCCATGAGTCCCAGAGAAAAATCAAAGTTAGTGGATTAAAAATAGAAGGAAAAGAATCACTATCTCAAAAGATATTTTCTTCTGGCACTTCCAGAGATGTTCCTTGTTTTGTTTGCTTTGCTTTGCTTTATTTCTTGTCTTTTTGTCTCCCTCTTCGCAACAGCAAACTGCAAAGGTCAGACACTACCACAACACATATGCCTTTTGCAGCAAGAGCTGCTCTGCAGTACTTGGCAGACAAGAAAACCAGACGGTTCCTTAAGTGAGGTCAGAATCTAGCCTTGGGAAGATCACCACCAAGCACCACAGTGTGAGCAGGACACGGGAACCCTGAGTCATAGTCTGAGTGCAAGGGAACAGGCACCTCTCCCATATGGGTTTCAGATGAAGAACAACAAGGGAAGGTTCACATCAATGAATGAATAAAAATAAATGGGTAATTGAGAATAAGAGTGGGGTTTACACCTGGCTTTGGCACAGAAGCAAGTCATAGAATAGCTAGGGTTGGAAAGGACCATAAGATCATTCAATTCCAACCCGCCTGCCACGGGTAGGGACACCTCACACTAAACCATGTCACCCAAAGCTCTGTCCAACCTGGCCTTGAACATCATCAGGGATGGAGCACTCACAACTTCCCTGGGCAACCCATTCCAGTGCCTCAACACCCTAACAGGAAAGAATTTCTTCCTTAGATCCAATCTAAACCTCCCCTGTTCAAGTTTGAACCCGTTACCCCTTGTCCTATCACTACAGTCCCTAACGAAGAGTCCCTCCTCAGCATCCCTATAGGCCCCCTTCAGACACTGGAAGGCTGCTATGAGGTCTCCATGCAGCCTTCTCTTCTCCAGGCTGAAGAGCCCCAACTTTCTCAACCNAAGTTTGAACACCCCTTGTCCTATCACTACAGTCCCTAACGAAGAGTCCCTCCTCAGCATCCCTATAGGCCCCCTTCAGACACTGGAAGGCTGCTATGAGGTCTCCATGCAGCCTTCTCTTCTCCAGGCTGAAGAGCCCCAACTTTCTCAACCTGTCTCCATACAGGAGGTGCTCCAGTCCCCTGATCATCCTCGTGGCCTCCTCTGCACTTGTTCCAACAGTTGCATGTCCATCAAAGCATCCGTGCTGTGAGGGTGAGGAGGACCTCAAGTGTTCCACTGAGTTTGAGAGAGGAAACCAAATAAGAAAGAAAGGAGTTTCTGAACTGAGGATAACCTGCCCTGGGTCTTTCTGTGGAAGGTGAGTTTCAACCATCGCTGCTGGAGTCTTTCATGCTTCCAGTGTGTGTTTTATCCCAAAATGGATCACAACCATTTTCCATACAATGCTCCAATACAAAACCTCCGCAGTGGTGATGAACCGGAATCAACTGACCAACAAGACAATGCACTGCTGGTCTGCTGATTCCTGCAAGGCAGCAGGTCAGGAAAGAAAGAATGTAGAGTTAATGCTTTTATATCCCATGATCTTTACCAGATAAACCATGAGATGGGGTTACTTCAGAACCATGGGTGCAAACACTGAATTTAAGTTTGGCTGAAAGCAGCCATGCTACAAGATGCCTGGTGTCCAGTATAGCTCTGTACAAAGGGCCTGCTGTGGTGTGAACCTGCAGCTTCTCAGGTGGCTAAATGGATTTAAGACTTGCTGTTTGCCTTGCTTAGCAATTCACTTGCATCTAGCAACGCCAAGTTTCTGCGATGCATGCCTACAGGGCAGTTCTAAGACTCAGCAGCTTTCACGTGTGTCCCAAATCCTGTGCAACACAGCAAGAAACTAGTATTTTCTCTGTTCTGTTGTTCTCTTCAAGGCTTCTTCTCTTCTGTTGGTCAGGGCTTGGAGCAAGCTGCTCTAGTGGAAGGTGTCCCTGCCTGTGGCATGGGGTTGGAAGTGGAGGAGCTTTAAGATCACTTCCAACCCAAACCATTCTGTGGCTCTATGATTCTCTTCTTTGCTGTATTCTAAGAAATAGCCCCCCCAAGCCCTACATGACAGCTTCTCCTTCTCAGATGCCTTCTCACACCACACACACACTTGTGCTTGTGAGCAAGTTTGAGTTCAGCAACCAAATCCGCACAGCAACAGGTCTAAAGCCGTAACACAGACAACACAGAAAGCTTCTCCATGTTGCTGTTGGACAGATCTGGTGACCTCCATAATCTCTATGATCTCAGAGAAGTCAGGCTATGGGTGAAAGCCAATGTTCATGCAGGAACTACCCATCAGTGAGAGCCACCAGTAGCAGCAACAAATCCCCTGGCTCAGAGTTGATTTAGTAGTTTCAGAAGGTAAATATACCATAAAGCAACAGCAGGAGAGAAAATGGGGAGGACTCTCTCTGGGAAGAAGAAAGGCAGTACCTGAGGCTTAGCCAGCTGTGGATCAGCAATTCTTACACAGCAGAAGTGGGTTTTAGCTCTATCAATTCACTAGCACCAAACAGTTACTTAGCAGTTAAAACCTCATGTCACAGTATATGACTTTCAAACAGTGTCACATCCCAGTGCTTGAGTCCCTTTCCCACTTGCTGAGAGTGAGCACTTGCTAGACCAGCACTGCTTTGTTTCCAGCCAGCTGCAGTGAATGAAGCACAGCTCCAACCTGGTCCCTAGAATGGAAGCAGATGGTCACTCCATGCTGCAAACCCACCCTGCTGCTCTGCTGTAGGTTACTTTTACCCAAAAGCACTTCCCCACTCTCCAGGGCTCCCAAAGAAAGT
Source organism: Agapornis roseicollis (assembly GCA_002631895.1). Classification (NCBI taxonomy): domain Eukaryota; kingdom Metazoa; phylum Chordata; class Aves; order Psittaciformes; family Psittacidae; genus Agapornis; species Agapornis roseicollis. The sequence goes on from NDXB01004135.1 coordinate 132,941, forward strand.
TTCAAAACCTAAAAGAAACCAGCTCCCCCTGCCCCAGGGTTTCTGCTTTGGTCTTGGCCTGGCATGAATCCTGCAGCAGCAGTGAGGTTTTTTCTAGGAAAAGAAAAAGCCATCAGTAGCAGACCCAGCTCCCTTCAAGATCTCTGTGATGAAGCAGCAGCTGCCTGCACATCTGAGGTCCTCACCATTGTGTCCTGCAATTCATCCCCAAGCTCTGTCCCCTCAACCTTTAAAGCATGTGAATGAGAAGCCCAGCACAGTCGCCATTGGCTTGTCTGAATCCTAGCTTTTCTAGAAGAAAAAAAAAAAAAGGCTAGTTCCAAGAACCCTTCACTGGACTTTCTTGTCTGTGTCCATCAGGACAGGACAGGGATCTATAATATCTCTGAAATTCAGGGCTTGGGTCTGCAAGGCAGTTCAGGATCTTAGCTACTGACGTCTATGATTAGCTCTTCTACCTATCAGCCAAGGTAAGAGCTAAGCAAGTGGCAGAAAGGAGACCCCAAATTCAGTCTCTCCACCACTGTCTGTTCTAGGATGAAAGCCAAGCCTGAACTGCAACTGATGACAGAAGATTTACACCTGAAGAAGCCAATATCTTAAGGGGGCCTACAAAGATGTTGGAGAGGGACTCTTCATTAGGGAATGTAGCGATAGGACAAAGGATTAAACTAAACCAGGGGAAGTTTAGGTTGGATACAAGGAAGAAGCTCTTCCCTGTGAGGGTGCTGAAGTGCTGGCACAGGGTGCCCAGAGAAGCTGTGGCTGCCCCATCCCTGGCAGTGTTCAAGGCCGGGTTGGACATAGGGGCTCAGAGCAACCTGCTCTAGTGGAAGGGGTCCCTGCCTGTGGCAGGGGTTGGAGCTGGAAAAGCTTTAAGATCCCTTCCAACACAAACCATTCCATGATTCAATGATCTGTGACAGACACACCTTCCCATGGCTGAGCGCCTTACTGGGTACATCACACATGGAGAGGAGAACAAAGATAGCTCTGGGAACAACATTGCATGTGGAAGGGACAACACTTTTGGTGGTCCTCGCACTGCCACACATGACGGGGCAGAGCAAGAGGGCTTCTGTGCTTTGTGAAGGTGACAAACACAGACGTTAGCACAGTCAGTGCTGGGAAGGACATGTCTCCACAGGACAGCTGTGTGTGTCTGATGTACTGCCAAAGGCATGCTGGCCCTCGCGATGGAAAAGGATCTTCAGCAGTAGTTGAAATCCAAACTGTGGTGTTGATGAATTACAACAATATATATCTGAAATCCCTTCTATTTTATTAATGAATAAAACAGGATCATGGAATGAAGATAAAAAGGGACTTCAGCTGAATTCAGCTTTCACAGCTTGAAGTGAAAGACTCATTTCTGGGAAAACATGAAACTAAACCAAATAAAGAAAAAAACTGAAAGTGGATTTCAGGAAGCAGCTCTATAATAATAAGAGACCTGTAAGGCTTTAGATGATTTGTTAATGATGAGAAGAGACACAATAATCACATAATGAGGCAGTTGACAGTGAGTTAAGAGGCATGCAGTCAGCCCCTTGAAGAGTGCATATAGTGAGACATTGCTTCAAGTAGCTAAAGGCCTAGTCTTGAGATACTGAGGACTTGAACGAATATTAGTTGGCCTTGGCTTCATTTCCCTGACATAAATCCACTTGAATTTAAGATAGAGGCTGAAATAAACTCACAACAAGTGCAAAACAATTAGGAAGTTTATGTGAATTGGCTGTTTATAGCAGGAGAACGAGTCTGTCTATTCCAGCAATTTTCATTATGACCCAGATTAGACCTTCAGCAAATCTCCACCCTGAACGTGGAAAAACCCTCTGTACATTACACATAAATAGAACTTTTCCAGACATGAGGATAAGAGCTCAGACTAACTGGACAGACATTACTCCACAATGTAAAACTACCATCAGGCTTTGTTATTGTTATTATTATTACTACTACTACACAGAAACTGACCTTATTTATGGCAGATGTTAAGAACTAACATAATGGAAGAAAGAGAAAAACTAGACATGCTTACATACAACGGTATTCTTTATTCCATACACTACAACAGGGTGCTAGATACTGCAGATTGCCTGTTCCCTCTTCCAGGAATCATGTAGCTGTATAAATTGAGAGCTCATCTGTCACAGGAGCAGACTCTCCTTGATGTAGAGCCCAAGAGACTTACAAGCCCAGGCAAGGATGAAAGCCAGGGCAGGTTGACTTGCTGCCCAGTGACGGTGATCAGACTGGTCCAAGTCAAGGCGTCTCCCATGTGAGCTGTCTCGGGCACTGACATCTATCATTGCCTTTAATTCCAAGACTTGTGTCCCTTCCACAATCAGTGGCCGTCTGCTACTTCCAGGTTCCTTTGGTCCATCCTTTTGGACTACGGCTGACTTACCTGGACGATTAATTCTTCCCCAGGTCCAAGAAAACATCAGTGATGGAAAGAAAAGACAACTGCTACTGCACACCAAAAATAACCCAGGCATGGAGTACTTCCTGAATCCTCAGCTACAGCCTGCTTGCAAAGGACTCATTATCTATAAAACTAAACTCCATAAAATGCAGTCTAAGGAGTTCTGGGCTTTCCCTACAAAACTGTATGTAATTCCTGGGGTGTCTGTGATCTCAAGCAAAGACCAGCAGCTGTCCACAGCTGCTCCCTGCATAAGCCATGCTTTAAGAAGGTCATGCACAGACTATTTGGAACAAGTTGGTGTGCTAGAAGGAGACCTTATGTTAAACAACTCCCAAGAACTGGAAGCAGATTTATAGAAGCACTAACCACAAGTGCTGCAAACGCAAGACAGTGCCTCAAGGCCCTGGTAGCTTTAATTCATCTTTGGTTCTGGGATCTATCTATCTATCTATCTATCTATCTATGTACCTCTCTCTCTCTCTCTCTCTCTCTATCTATCTATCTATCTATCATCTCTTGGCTCTCAGAAACTACTTTACCAAGAGTAAAAGGCTATCCTGAGGAAAACTGAGTAGCAACAAAACCTCATTAGAGCTGAAACCTACTGGGAAGCTGGTGACAGTAGAGGACAATAGCACTAGCTCAGGGAACTTTTTTCACAGAAACATGAGATGGTGCTGCAATGGCATCAGCTTTTAAAGCAGAGGTGCGCTAAGTAGTACGAAGCCATCACCAGGAGCACTGGGCATAAAACAGGTACAGGAAGCTTGGTCTTACTAATGGCACCTAGAACTGGAAAAGATGCAATTATTAATGATCCACAGAGCAAGGAAAAGAATCGACAGATTTCCTATATTGCAAGAAAAAGTCTGTATAGGCAAAATAACTGTAAGAATACATTAAAAAGAAACATTTTCCATTAGCTCCAAAGAGAGACATTTCTGGAGAGACAGCTAATGCCAAATATATTTCTGTGCTTGAAGCATCAGCAGTGTTCTGGCAGGTGTCCTTAAAATAATAAAGCGCATGTTTGTGGGCATTCAACACTCTCTGAGAGACACTTTCCTCAGCCTGTCACTTGGGTTGAGTTCAGCACCAGAGGTGTTCCGCTGGAAAATACAACATATTTTTGTTGGTGTATCCCAGAGGGTTCCAAAGTCTACAGAGCTGATGCTTACATCTGGGGAAAATCTGCAGGAAAGGCATGATGGAGAGCTCCAACACACTTTGGAAAAGGATGGATCTGCGAAGCTAAAGCTGAATTCCACATACTGGAAATAAAGGAAAGATATGAGGCAGAGAAGAGTTTGGCAAGATGCAACCACTGCCAGAACAGGGGAGATTCAAGGATTTCCTGGAATGATAGTGCACAGAGCTGCCCTACTTCAGCTGCTGAAATTAGCAACCTGAGGGCGCTACTGCACAAAAAGCTGTCCCAGGGAATAAAGGATGCGGACCTTAGCAGAGTACCCATGGAAGCTGAAGCAGGAAGGCTTTGGTCCTAAGACACTGTGATATGCAACTGGTGAGGATACAGGAACAGTCTGGCACCAGCATGATCTAAATCAAGATCTGAGCTATGCACATCTTTGTGTTAGAGAGCTGGAATGCTCAAAAGGGATGGAGATTTTGGCCACAGGTTGTGGTTGTGTGTTTAAAAGCAGAAGTCCCTCTTTAAGGAAGATCTGTGATCAACCACAAACCACAGACATGGTCAGGACACGTGATTGTGACCATCACTGCTCCAAAGGATGCTGACGACACGCTCCTTGAGGACATAGTTCTGTTTCAGCTATGACACACCATTTTCAAAGCAGATGAAGTCTGGTGGGTGCAGAGAGACATTCTACACTCCCTCAGTTATTGCTCTGGGGATGTCAACAACAGCTCTGGATTTTCATTGGCAGCACCACCGCCAAACTCCATGTCCAAACACCTGCTGATGGAAGAGATGGTATCTCCTCCTGCCCCTGGGAGGACTCCTGAGCAACACCCTGCCTCAGCTCACCCCTAGAAGAACCTGCCTACCCAGCACCCACATCACCAGAAACAGACCTAACACATTCAGGGAGCTCCTGCTCTAGAAAACTTGTTGAAATAAACTGGATAAGCCTCATAGCCCAAACATTTGCAAAACAACACAAACCAGCCTGTAGAAATTCCTGGAGAAAACACAGATTGCCCATACCACATCTACTGTGGGAGATAAGATCTCACAGGTAGGCAGTGGATCAAGCTAGCACACTCCTAACACATCTTTAATCTTGATAGAATCGTTTGGTTTGGTGATGGGATTTCACTTGAAAGCACCCAGATAACAGGGAGAAGTAGCTGAAATAAACAATCACCTGGAAGCAGCAGCTCAGGATTGTCACATAGAGCAAAACCAGTCAAACAGGAGGACAAAAATATCAGCTGTCTATAAAACTTTTCACTGGGATAACACAGGTGTATTGTCATTGAGAAAACAGTGGGTCATCTTCATTATTGAATCTCTTTCTGTGATACAGCTCATTAGAAGCAGCTAACAAAATCAAGCTCATTTTTGCTAAATATGGCACGTCAAGTAACAGTCCTTGTCAACAGGCTTAGCTGTCTGTAGTAAAATCAGGATTTAGAGTTTCCTTTCTGACTTGCTCCTATTATCACTAGTGCAATAGGTTGGTGTAAAACACCAGAACAGTGAAGGACCCACTTAAAAAAGCTACAGAGCCAGAATCTCATTTAAATGTTTGCATTTTGTTACTACTGTTATGTTTGGCAAGCAAACGAGAACCCAAGCAGGGACACATTTCAGAGGCATTTCCAAGCAGTTGGACGTGGCTGCAGTTTTGCCCAGAGACTCATGTTACAACAACGCAGAATGAAGCCCCGAACAAAAACAGGTCTCTGTTAAAAGTCATGGCTCCAAGTCATACTGAGCAGCTCAGCTCCTGATTCTGCTGGAGCCTCTTGAAGTCTGAGGCTGGAAAACATCATCCCTGGGAATAACCTCATAGGATGAGAAATTCTGGAAGATTTGTCCTGATGCCAATGTATGTGTGTTGGTGGGGAGTGTCAGATGGTGACATGAAAGCATGCACTTACAGCTCTGTCAGGAAGAATCATAGAATAGTTACGGTTGGAAAGGACCTTAAGATCATCCAGTTCCAGCACCCCTGCCATGGGCAGGGACACCACATACTAAACCGTGTCACCCAAGACTCCATTGAACCTGGCCTTGAAGATGAAGATGGGAAGACCCCAGATGAAACAAGCACACATTCTATGCAGAAGGGGTACAGCAACGGTGACCTCAAGGATACAGACAACCTCTGCACATGCAAGTCCAAAGCATTCACAAGAGATCTGGAAGTCTATATGGATGTAGCTACCAGCTGGCCAGAAGTCCCAAAACATGGGGCGGGCAAGCAGAGCTGAAGTCCCTTTCCCTCCCTGACACAGCTTTGCAAGGACATCTTCTAAGACCCTGCTGTCCAAGGAAGTCATGGGTAATGGTCCCGTTTTATTTCCATATCTTAGTGAGTTGGTTATCTCTGCAGGGCATGGTGAAGGTTTTAAAGCAAAATACAAACCAGAACAAGGTTTCTAATCTGCAACCCAGAGGCTTGATTTTATTCATGTGTGCTAGCTCCAAGCCAACTGTACTTAAATCTTAGCATAATTATAATAAAGACAACTAACACTGCTTATGCATGCATGACAAAAGCTGCTAAACTGGTGACAGCAAAACTCATAGATTAATTCCTTTTAGTATCCTACAAATAGGTGCTAGATGCTGCATAGGAAACAGAGGATGAAGCCTCAAAGAAAAAGAAAACCATAAACAGAGCGAATACAGGGCAGGAAAATAACATCTAGGAATAATATTAATATAGTATTTAGGCCTAATAAGATATAGTCTCAGCAACTGAAACAGTCATGATTTTCATGATAGGTACAGAAAACAACACACCATAGGAAGGAGCTAAAGGGCAAGGACTAAAGTTGTTTGCATGCAAAACATTGTTGCTGTCAAGTGCAAGGGGCAGCTTGGGGGAAGGAAAATATCTTAAATGAGAAACAGGATATAAGACAAGGATGGGCCAAGAAGGACCGCAAAAGTACAGACAAGTATTTAATGTGATAGAGAAGAAAAAGCCAAATGAGAGGAAGCTTCTGAATGGATATGATTTGGGCAAAAGTCAGTGTTCATCAAGGCCAAGAGAAAAGGATGTTGCATTAATCGAGACGTGATGAGATAACAACTTGGACAAGAGTTTCAGCTGTGAGGAAGAAAAGGTTGAAATCTTATGTCTGAAAACACTTAGGACAGGAACAGGAAAACAGGAAGATGTTTGGTGCTCAGAAATAGAAGGAGAAATCTCCATGCACCACCTGAACTGTATCAGCTGAGACAAGTCCTCCCGGGAGACTTTCCTTCCCCTCCCATATTGTACAGCTTCCTCCTCGAACTTTGCTTCCCTTCCCAGCTTTCTGTTATCATTTGGATGTCTATCTCTTCTGCAAAGGATTTGACCAAGGAAAACAGAGTGCTTGTAAATCCGCCTGCCTGAATGTGGTTTTTTGATGTCTGGAGCACACAGACACACTGCTGAAATTTATGGTTTCCAAGGAGAACTGAGAAAGGGAGAAATTTATGTTGGGAAAATGTGACTGTCATCTTCGTTTATCTCCCAGTTTTGTAATGGAAAACAGGCATTCTACAAACACATACACACAAAGCCCAGCACGAAATGTTTCATGAACTTCAGCACGTTAACCAAGAACTGTTTCATAAAGACTGGTAATAATAGTATTAACAACGTAATAAATCACAGACCACGTGTAACATCCCATTTGCATCCACCTACCAGGGGAGAAGGCACCCCGTTGAGAAGCAAGGCAGCAGCGTGTCTTTCCGCTTCCATCCTTCATTCTGTCTGTATCAATCAAAATACTTTGGATCCTTCAGACCAGCAGACTGACCACAAACACCCCCTGGTCCTTGCTGAAGCTGTTGTAGGTTACACAGGCAGCAAACACAACGTAGAGCTACACCAGACTTACTGAGGATACTTCAAATCTGCTTCAAGTCGACAGCTTCAGGAAAGCCCATCCTGAACACATGGATTACCTGGAACACTCAGCTCATTATACAAAGCAGACAGATAGCTAAAGCAACTCAAGCAATTATCTGGAAGGAGTTAAGCCCTTAAAAGACAAATGCTCAAATTTGTGTGTTGAAGAGTACAGACAGATTTGCATTCCCACTAAATGAGTGTGCTTTTCAGTCCTTGGCAGTTCATTTGGACTTTTGAATTTACAGCAGGAAACAATGCAGATTATGCTTCAGACAACCATGGTTTATTTCTTGACACTACTTGCAAGCAAACCTGAAATATTCATTAAGATAAAAGAGTATCTGTTTCATCTGGTACCAACTAATCTGAATTCAAAGCTACCTCAATTTCTGAAGCTTACACCAAGCCATTTCAAAGTATTTATACCATTTTGCAAGCATTTAGACAGGAAGCTTTTCTATACTCACCCTGAAGGAAGTGGTGGCATTACTGATATATGTCCTGCACTACATTAAGTGTGGTTGTGGAGTTATTTATGTGCTTTTCCTGCCGACTTTTGACACAGGAGTTGATTGCAGTGCTGTATGATTATGTCTGCATCTCTGAATCTTTCTTTCTCAGCTGGAAAGTCTCAAGTTCCAAGCTGGGATTCCCTCTCCACCCCCTTCTCATGTACTTAACCCTTCTTCTGCTGGAAGTGTCTAGTAAACACCCACAGAATACTCTTAGGTACAAAAGACTACAGAGCAGCAGGAAGTGGGAAGGCAGCATTTTAGGAGAGGAAAAAAAAAACCAACTTAGATGCTTTCTGCTTATGAACTGTGCACTGTAAGAAATATCTTTTTAATTATGATATTCTTAACTACAGACACTTAGAAACAAATCCGAAAGGATTCAAGATTTTAAATTATGGGGTTTTGTTGTTGTTCTGCTTTGATTTTAAATTGTGTTTAATATTTTTTCTTATGATCTTTATCAGCCAAACCCTCCTCCCTGGGTTCCCAGATGACCTATGGACAGAAGCATTGTTCATTAGTAAGGCTATTGCTGTCAGCTACAAACATCTGTGTACACCTATCAGTTCTCTGTTTCACTGGTCACAACCCAGCCAAACACGCTTGTAGCCCAACTCAACACTCATAGCTGAGAGCTACAAAGCAGATGAGAACGTGTGCTCAGTTCTGTGGACAGTTGTGTGGGATGAAATAGAAGCCACTGTCATTTGGTTTCTGAGCCAAAGGTTTCCTATGGGGCAGTTGTGTCACATAGCCACTAGCCATTCTGCATCATCTTGCTCAGATTTGTGCAGACCAACAGCAAGACCAGCAGCACCCTACAGCAGAGCTCAGACTGCTCTCAAGGTCTGGAGCAAACCTAGTACATGTAGACAACTATAGCAGCTATAAAAGCTTGCACACTGAGTTTTGATTTACTCACCAGAGCCAGAACTTCTGATGCACCACAGCCTCCACTGCCATCATGAACTTCTCTGAACAAAGTAAAGGACATGAACTCAGAATGGAAACTAAAAGCTATATACCCTGCCTGTGATGAAATGTGGGCTGTTGGTAACTGAAACCCACAGAAAGGTGGCCTGTGGGTACTGCTGGAGCCAGCACATGCAGTCACTTTGGGCTGCACTGGTGCAGTGGGAGCTATTGCTGTATCTGTGAAAGACATAAGGCTGCTCTGGGCTCTTTTCAGCATGTTGATAAACTTTATTTAGGACTTTATTTTAGTGGCAGCTGAGCCTTTTTAGGAGATCCTGAACAAGGATAGCAAACTAGTGGTGGATTTGGTGTTTCTGGATGCTTTAGTGTCAATCTCACTGGCACAGCTGCAGTGTGAAAGTAGGAAAAGTGCTCAAGATACAGAATGGAAATTCGTATGAAGACTTTACTTGATTGACACTGAAACCATAGAGATTGGAACTGGAAAAGACTCAAAAACTATGGAAATAAGCACCCAAGACTTAGACTGGTGGTTTTTCCCCAAGAGCAACACTCCAACCAAGGACTCTTAAATCTTACCCTTCATTTGCCCAAAGCTATTAAGATTTAGTGACTCAGAGCCAAAAGCCTGCAGGCACAAGGGAGCTCAAATCCAAGCTCATCCTTCTCAGATTCATACCGTGAATCAGATGGCAGGTAAAAAGCAAACTAAAAACCCAATCACACACAGAAAACCTTCCTCAAAATGTTCAGCCACTTGCTATCTAGGAAGCTTTATCAGTGCCAAGTGTGTTACATTCCCTCAAAGAAAGGGATTGGCATGGAAAACTGTCAGCCTGTGCAAAGACATTGACAGAGGTCAAAGTTTCTTATGGGAATATTCCTACAAAAGATTATTTTCTGGTAGAAATGATTAATACCTTCCATCTTCTACAAAATGTGAAACAAAAGGAAAAAAAAATCTTTTCTCTAACACTAAGATGCATTCAGACTTTTGACACACACGAAATTTTCCATAAAAAAAAAACCATGGGAAAACTCTCAGACACAGCACACCAGAGAGAATCCCTACCTTCATGGTAAGGGTCTATTTAAAGGAATTTCAGGCAGAATCCCAAACACATATAACCCTCCCCTGCCTTCCCCCAGCTATTTAAAAAGATAGTAAGGTATAAAAAAATAATAATAAAGAAAATCAAAAGAAAACCCCAAACCTCTGCCCTCCTCCTTGCCCATGCCTACCTCTAAAGCTGCTGTTCCTTGGGTAAAAGTAGGATATTTTTGTCACTACTGTATTTCAGAAAATGAAGAACTTCTCAGTGTCAACCACCTCCCTGGGCTGCACATTTAACTGCCAAAAGGAGCAAAAGGCGACCTGAATGAAAGAGGAAGGGATTCAAAACAAATCAGCAAACTGTTTCTCATCTTTTCCTTGTTCCTCACGCCTCCTCTTTTATGAATATTTTTTGGGTTTTATTTCTCCTCTGGTTTTGCTGAAGAGAGCAGGGAGCCCATTAGAGCTGGGGGATTAAGAGAGTTGAAATAGGATTGAGTAATAAAATTGCTGTTAAATAACACCAATTATGCAAGGCAGATGGCCCCAGACGAGAGCACGGCATTTCCCACATGCCGGCACAGGAAGCAGAAAGGAGCCCGTTCTGCTTTAGGAGAAGCATATCATTTGCGTCTGATTAAATCATACCAATTTGTGATCATTAGAGGAGCTGCCCTAAGAGGGTTATGACACCGGGAGATGGAAGCAGGCATTTTAGGGAGGAAAGGCATCAAATGACAAGTTTAGCTGCTGTTTAACCCCTACTGGAGGCACAATTCTCAGCGCAATTCACTGGACCAGCTACTTGTGTGCTCACCTGGGTGCATGCAAAAGTTTTAGCTTTTCTACCACGTGGGAACAGCAGGGGAAAATCTGTTCAGTAAACTGAGAACATTGTTAATTAATGGCAGACAATTTCCAACCAAGCCAATTTAAAGAGCTGCATCCCTGTGCACAAGGTAACTAACGGCTGTAATAGCTTTTTCTTGCTCAATCCCATTCAGAATAACACAGGCCAAGGGTTTCTCATTTATTTCTTTCAAATCAGGGGTAGCAAGCCAAGCTCCTCTTGTAAGATCAAAGCAGAAAAATGGATCTAGGTTTTGCATAAGGTTAAAAATAAATGCCATAGAAAGGCGAGAGTAAAAAAAAAAAATAATGCATCAAAAAGAAGTAGGAGGGGAGAGGTGACTTCCAGGACCAAAATAGTAACAGATGAGCCAATCCCATGGGAATCCAAGCAACAAGACAGCCATATATAAATATACACATATGTATACACATATATATCAAGTAAGCTAGAGTGTACCTTTCAACTAGTCAAATGGTGCTGGCCAGCTTCCAGTTTGTTTTCTGATTTACGCAGAAAGCAAATGGTAAATTTAACATATAGAACCACAGAACCACAGAATGGTTTGGGTTGGAAAGGACCTTAAGATCATCCAGTTCCAACCCCTGCCATGGGCAGGGAAGCCTCGCTGCCCATGTCCATCACTCCTCCTCCTCCTCACTGCCCATTATGTCACCAAAACCTGGCCTTGAACACTGCCAGGAATGGAGCATTCACAACTTCCTTGGGCAGTGTGTTCTAGTGCCTCACCACTCTCTCACAGTAAAGAACTTCTTCCTTATATCTAACCTAAATCTCCCCTATTATGTTTTAACGCATTACTGCTTTCCTATCAAATAAAGTTTTGCAATTAGAAATTATTACATATACATACAGGAGGTTTGTTTTTCCTGCGGTGATATCAAGAGAGAAAAGTTCCTTTGGTTTCAGTGCAAGCAAACCCTAGTGCATCTAGAGAACAGAAATCCCAAAGATTCCTTAAGAAAAGCAGGTAATCAGTATGGAAAACAGGGGTACTTATTACTTTCAATTAGATGTGCAGATAATGGTACAGTGAGGGCCCACAAGCAGTTTCTACTTACTGCTGGCATCACAGCATAGCATGGGGAGATATCACACTAATCTCTGCTTTCCACCCAGGCTTTTGTTGATCTGTTTCACAACCAGATTAACCTTCTTTAACTAGTATGAAAAAATGTGAAATAAAATACTTACTGGAAGATTATATTACGTATAAACTCATGCTCAACACAAGCTGATGGACAGAGATGAAACCAGACAGTTTACTCCAACATTCAAAACCACAGTATAACCTGAGGGACCAAAAGTACAAAATCGTTCCCAGCCTACTGGTTAATTAAAAATATTCACACTGATGAATAAATAAACCTTAAAATATAATTTTCTGCTTCAAATATAAAACTTTTATTAAAGGACATTTTTCCTTTGCAATACGTGAATTTAGAAAAATTGAATAGGAAACAAACAGGAGAATTCACTTAAGTTTAAAATGAGGCAAACAAAGGAGAGGTTTGCTCTTGAATTAAACTTCGCATGTGAAGTTGTACATGCGGAAAAATAGGTTTTCATCCAGTTCCATTCGATTTATTCTGCTAAGCAACAAAGCTTGATTATAAATCCCTTGGCACCTTTTGAAAGAAGAGGAGTGTTAACCCTTTGCCCCAGCCACACTGTATGTGGGCAATCATATCCCACACACAGCAGTTCTGACTAGCTCTGCACAACTCCTCTCGTGTTCACGTGCTCTCTGGCTTCTCTACTCCTATTTTTGTGGGGTATAAACCAACCTCTGTATATGTCAGACCTCATTTAGCAGAAAAATGAAGCATGTCCACTTGTACCACTGCATTAAAAAAGCAATCTCAGTTTACCCCAAACTTGAACTGAATGACTTTCTTATTCCCGGCTTCATTCAAGGAAATGAAGTTTGACTGTTGAGTACTCATCTAAATCAGCAGAGCTTATAGAAGTGCTTTGGGACTGCAATGAATGAAAGGAACATTCTTATTTCTGATAATGGGAAACAGTTTTTGTTGAATTATATAGTTACAGCTCTAAATTTTCAGTACTTAGATTATTAGGAATTCAGAAGGAACACTGATTGCCAACAGAAGGTTGTGCAGAGTGAGATTATCCAGTGATTTTGGTGTGTTGTTTTTTTTTTTGGGGGGTGGGGGTTTGGTTTTTTTTTTTGGATATTGGTTTTCTCGCTGTATTTTCTAACATGAAACTCCACAGCAGTTGTGTGAAGTGGGTAATAACGTACAGGGCTACCACAACATACCCAATTGCATGCCAAGATCTCCACAAAGGAGACTAGCACTAGAGCAACATTTTGGTCAGCATTCCTTGCTTTACAGGCAAACTGTCAATACTGAAATGCCTAAAAATGCAGCTAATGAAGGCATTCCAGTCTATCTGGGTCACAGAAGGGTGCTCATTTTTATAGGTTTGTTTTGCAACACAAAATATGTAAAACTAACGAGGAATGAAAGAAAAACAGAGAAGAACCCAGATTCTTCACATTTTTAGACCAATTTTTAGTTGTACAATCCATCAAACCATAACATTTTTATTAGTTTTTCCATCAGGACCATAGAATCCCTTAAGAATTCATGAGACAGACGCTCTTTCAGGTGGGATTCAAGATTAAATTATCTGAAAAGTCATTCTTATGGTATTGTAGTGACTGCACAGCTGTAAGAGCCTCTCAAGAGTTTTAGTACAACATCAAGATGAATGTTGAGGTCCTGGCTATAATGAGCTTAATATCAAGAATAACCAAGGAAGACAAGCAGGGTAAGCAGAGGCTCTTCTCCCCTGAAACCCACATGCCTAAACATTACTACACAAAACAAAATCAAACCCATGAAAACAGTATTCTGCAGTTCACAAGATGAATTACAAATAAAATACGCAGCTGATCCTAGCCTAACCTTACGAGAAACGCTCCCTCTGAAGACTCTTGGTCATATGTTCTCAATCTCTGACTCTTGGACAAAAGCAGCACGAGGAGAAAGAGAACTGTTAAAAACAAGGATGTCAAAAGTTTTGCTGAGGGAAAAAAGAACCTTACTATTGAAAAGTCAGAGGCTGTGAATAACAGAAGGAGACATAATGAGAGTGCATTTCTAGCTGACCTGCCGAACACGGTCTTCAAAAGCAGAACTGCGTCCATGGTGAAACACCACCAACCTATCTGAGCAGAGAGCCAGGCAAAGCCCTCAGTACCTGTGCAAGATTTTCAGTCTTTTGAGGATTTCTTTTGGGATTTCTTATTGTTATGTTGATACGTTATTGTTACAATAAATCTCTGCATGAACATACTCTTCACACTTGGCACAGAACCTCACAACCTTTTCACAGTCAAGAGCATTTCCTAGAAGGGAAATAATTCCTGAATTACTCTGCTTGGGAATGACTTATTTGTAAGTGACACACCCTGTGATGTCTAGAAACACATAAACATTCCTGAAGACATTTCCTCCCTAGGCAAGGACATAAATCTTCCAAAAAGGGAAGAGGGATGGGAATTACTCATAGGAATAACCTGGCTCAGTGTTGAAGTCTCTTTTCTTTGAAGTATAAACATAGTGTGACACAGCTTAGACTAATGTAAACACCAGCAAAATGCTAAGAAACATGTTTTGAGGGACATGCAGTCTTAACATCTGAATGCAGCAGACCTCACTATGCTGCTCTCCTTACCTATTTTAATTGATTTGTACACTCCCCATTCCACACTGGTGAAGTGGATTTCATTTTCTTGAAATCTAGTGAATGCTATTTCATGGCTTGATATGCCTTTAAAATCACTTTTAGCAGAAGAGACTTGCATATGGATCAGTCTAATGGCTAAAGGAAACCTCTCCTGAACTCAATTTCATCTTGTATCTGAGCTGAAAAATGCAAAGAGAGGAGAATTCTTAGTTGCACCATAAACCAAAGATAGATTCCTTATAGTTTAAAGGCATGTATCCCAGGCTGCATCAAAAGAAGCGTGACCAGCAGGTCGAAGGAGGTGATCCTGCCCTTCTACTCTGCTCTCGTGAGACCTTACTTGGAGCATTGTGTGCAGTTCTGGTGTCCTCAACATAAAAAGGACATGGAAGTGTTGGTACAAGTCCAGAGGAGAGCCATGAAGTTGATCAGGGGACTGGAGCGCCTCCCATACGAAGACAGGCTGAGAGAGTTGGGGCTGTTCAGCCTGGGGAAGAGAAGGCTGCGTGGAGATCTCATAGCAGACTTCCAGTATCTGAAGGGGGCCTATAGGGATGCTGGGGAGGGGCTCTTCATTAGGGACTGTAGTGACAGGACAAGGGGTAACGGGTTCAAACTTAAACAGGAGAGGTTTAGATTGGATCTAAGGAAGAAATTCTTTCCTGTTAGGGTGGTGAGATGCTGGAATGGGTTGTCCAGGGAGGTTGTGAGTGCTCCATCCCTGGCAGTGTTCAAGGCCAGGTTGGATGAAGCCTTGGGTGACATGGTTTAGTGTGAGGTGTCCCTGCTTATGGCAGGGGGGTTGGAACTACATTATCTTAAGGTCCTTTCCAACTCTAACTATTCTATGATTCTATGTGTGCTCCCCTTGAAAGCAGATGCTCAGGACGCACAAGGAAAGCTGAGTACAGCTTTCTAAAGAAGACAAGAAAGCCAGTATGGCCAATATGAATATAGCAAGAGAGTGCTTTGCAGTGGCAGCATTGCCATCCCAGCTTTCTCACTGTCATTTCTAAGTGTAAATTATTATTAAACAGCTATGCTAAAATGTACAGACCTTGCTTTATTTTTAGGCTTTGATTTGGATGCCAAGCTCTTCAAACATCACCCTGTCTGAGAACCACTATTAAAAAAAAGAAACTGAAGAGGAGCCAAATTCTTGGCCTGCTGCAAACATTGTATTCAATAAGCTGCGGTTCAGTTGGCATTGTACTTGTGCGTCAAGAAACATCCTAAAGAGAAGCAGGAATTTACATAAAGCGTAATACTTACCAGGGACATTCCCAAAAATTGTGTGTGCTTACCCCTTCCTTTCATAAAAAAAAAAAAAAAATAAATAAACGCTATTTGAATTCAGCAATGTAGAATTTGTGGCTGTGCCCCACTGATTAATATATTAAATGCATTATGAGCCATATATTGACAATAACCACACAGCAAGTCTGCTGAAAAACAAAATACAAAGCAACACCTCCCCCAGTAAACAGTATTTTCGTAAAGCACACCACTAAGATAATCAGGCTCTAGCAAATGTGCACCCTTCCCACTCAAGCTTAGCAAATACAAAAACGTTGCTTTCTTCAAACTGATATCAAGTTTCCTGTAAGTTTCAGTGACACGTATCTACCTGACTGTTGCAGCCCAGCTTTTTATGGGTGAATCCCAAACTGAGGTATTGCCACAAATGGCAGGACAAAGGAGGGAGAAGGAACAAAAATGGACAGCTCAGGAGAACTGGTCACATAAAAAAAAATAATCATAAATTCATCGTATAAAATAGGATTTGTAGACTCAAAAGCTTAACTATCACATTTTTAGATAGTAACATGATCTAAGATAGGTATCTTCCCTATACACTTAAATCTTACTTCTCAGTTTGACAGCAAAGGTTGCCAGATAGCATCTATCTTCAAACACTCCAGAGCTAAACTCTTACAGCACAGTCCAGTCAAACCATATTCATTCCTAAGGCAGAGAGCAACTTTGAGCTGCACTATTCATAAATACACATTTATTTCTCATTAAAAATGCATAATTACAGCATTTTAAAGCCTTTTCCCCTAGAAAAGTAGTTAAGCAACAGTACAAACAAAATTGTTAGTCTTCTGCAAATACAGTTTTCATTACACTGAACAGAAAACACCAGCAAAAGGCTAATACTTGCAGTTATGGAATTTTTCTTTTTTTAAATATTTTCCATTTTTGTTATAAACACCATAGCAAATAAAAAAAGCTGTTTAAACAGTGAAAAATATTTGAGCTCTTGATCTATTATATGTGGTAAAGCAAGTATTGCAAGGCTAAAGATATACACTAAAGATATTTGCAGACATTCAAATGGTGTATTTCACAGAAGAAATGAACAGGATGAAACATTGATTTAGTCTCACAGTTTTGATTCATTAGATTTCTTTTTTTCCAAAAGATTATTCCCCTTCTTTAAGTGTACCTAAGGGCAGGCCATTCATTTTTTCTGAAGGCCAGATTTTCAACTGATGCAGTGATGTAGCTCCAATTTAAGTAAATGGGTCTCATTTATTCCAGGTGAGGACAATCAGATCATCAGACTTCTGCAATTCGCAGGACGTATTCGAGATGTGACCATTAGTCTAAAGGGCATTTCCATTCTGCTGTCGTTGTACAAAGATGACAGCATCTAACTTCTGGCTGTGGATCACCCACATCTCAAAAGTTAATGCAGCTTTTCACTATTCTCTTATTGGATTTGGATTGCTCCATGTTCTATCTGCATTTCTGGCTGGATTGCTGATTGAAGGGTATCAGAGCCCTGCAAAAGGAAACATCAGTAAATCAGTACAACAGTGCTTTCCACTCATGTAGCCAAGGGAACGTGAACATATTATAACAACACAAAGTTCTTGTGCATACATCAGTGCAAAATCTGTATGGATATCATCTCTATGAGAGAACTGAAATGGGAATACACTTAGAAAGGCACCAAAAATAACGAAGAATCCACATGAAGCCCACATAGAATACTGCCCTTCAGGCTGGAAAGAGAAGGCTGAAATAATAAAACCATGATAAAGATCTACAAAAGCATGAGTGGCACAAAGAAGCAAATAGAAAAAAATCATTCTCTCTACTCCCAAAAAAAGACCAAGTTCCAAAAGGAAACAAAATAAAATTCGTGTGTGGCACAACATGCACCAAAGCTGCAGAAGGACTTGTCCCAGCACGTGCTGACAGCTTGGGGGTATGGAGTGTTATGGACAGAAGTTCACTAAGGGTGATCATAGAAAAGACGGTAGGATGTTGCTGAGTGACAGAACGATTGTAGGTAAGGTGAGTAAAATTATCTGTTTGGCCTGTGCTTTGAATTTCACCACTTGGTGCAGGATATGGTCTAAAACTGCTGGCTTTACCCACTGCAGTCTTTCTCTCTTTTGTGTAAAATGAGAGTAGTGCTACTATAGAGAACTTCTTTCTTAAATAAATTTCTTCCCACAGGCCTGATTCTATTCATTTTCCAAGCAGAAATAGTTCTCCGTGAAGGAATTTAAAGCAAATACAGTTGACTTCAGCTCTCAGAGGAAGTCTCCTTAAAAATCACATTACTGCCTACCAGAAGTCTGACAAGGCCATGAAAGGATAATCCCATAGCAAACTGTCTTTTTGTCCAAATTAGTTGGAGTAAGGAGAATACAAACTTCATCCTTAGAGCTGTAAGATGAATAGCATTTAAGAGCAGCTGTATTGGCTTGTATAAAGCCCATCACACCCAAAAAGCCTTCCCCTGATAGCAGCCAGTATCAGAAGCATAGATAAACTACAAGGAAAGGGCAAGCATTTAATGATATTTTCCCGTTCACTCCCACAGATTCCAGAGATCTGCCCTTGATGGATTTTCCCTCCATAAAAACATCTAATAGATGCTTTATATAATGCCTTGAATACAAAATAATTTCTGTGGCAGGAATTCCATTCTGAAAAAGTCTTACTTGAAGCCCTGCTTTATAGTCTCATCCTAGGATCTACAGGATGATCCACAATAACACAAGTGTGGAAACTCAACAAGTTTTCCCATCCTTTAGTTCTCACTCTACAGTCCCACCTTACTTACCAAATGAAAACACTAGAGTTTCAAAATTAGAAAGCACTGCTCCTAAATTAACATTTTGTTGCCAAATTATTCCCTTTCACTTCTCTGCCTTGTTGCTGGGAACCGCAAACAGGTCCCAGATTTTTTTCCTATTCAACCTTTCAAGTTATCTGGTATTTACTTAATTGTGCAATAAATTAGTGACAAAGTGATGAATAATTCTATCAGATTACTAAATTTGATAGCAATTCAAGAGACCAAAGTTTTCAAATGACCAGCATTTTCTTTCCTATGAGAGGAAAATTACTGAAATTGTAATTATCAAATAATGACAACAGCAATGCTGCATATTTATCCAACATTTAGACCAGAAACAGAAGACTGACCAAAGCAATTAGAAGCACGCTTTGGATCTGGAATTATGGTGGTTTGTTTTTTTTTTTCCAAATCTAACAACATTTACTATCAGCATACGAATTTCAGCATAGAATTAATACATCTCTAAATTTTGCAAGCTGCTCTAAGTAAAGAATGCTATTGAGACATGAACGCAAGCTTCAGCTGTGTTCAGAGAATGGATTTGGTTCAAATAACCTCACTCCAACCTTCAGCTTCCAAGTGCAACTGCTTCCAAAGGCAAAGGTTTCAAGGAAGAAGGTCAGAAAACTGCTACCTTAAATAAGATCACGCTTTGGGTGTTTCAAACATGGAATTTGTGTAGACCATAGCACCTCCACTTCTATAAGCTTTGACTGACAAAATAGATACAAAATCTTTGAGAACATCTCAGTACCTTGACATAAACCATATGCAAACAGATGAAAGTGTCATTACAGCCTCACTGTGAGGGTTTTCCTCAGGTGAGATCTTTCCTTTCAGATAAGACATCTTTCTGAAATGATGCAGATCAGTATCTATACTTCTAGCCCCCACAAAGGTATTGAACTATTTACATAACTCAGAATAATGCAAGTATCACCTCAATATGTGTAATTTTAGCCCTCTAAAAAGCTATTGAACGATTCATGTAACCCAGAGTAACACAAATACCAAGTTGGTTTCTCCAATTCATTAACAGATTCTTAGTTTTCAGTTTGTGTAAACTGAGGAAATATTTATGGCAAACTTATTTTTCACCTTGTCTGTTTTTCCTTTCATGCTCTTCTTAGTTCACTTTCCTTTTCTGCTTCTCTCCAGCTTTGTATAAATCTATGTGGCTAACCGCAATATTAAAATCTAACACAGTACGAAGTGTCCCTGAAAAGTGACTCCTCTGGTGGCTGCCAGTTGTATGGAAGATAGATGCCAATGAACTGTGCTTTGTAACCTCCTGTCCCCCTGTCAAGAGGTGCTCGCAGAGAAGGGAGGACGGGCATGAGAAACAGACCCAGGAGAAAGTCCGTGGGAGGGAAATATGAGAGCTTCCCAGGCCTGGAGTGAGGACAGCGGCACAAGAAACACCTCTCACTATCTGATGCATATACGCTTTATTAACTGCATGGGACCAGCAGTACTCAAGGATTTGTAAGAAATAAGGCATGATCCCTCTAGCAACAGTCTTGTTGTCTAGAGTACTATTACAAATGACTGAGGGTAGAATATGGAGACTGTTAACATAGAGGTTAATCTAGAAAAGATGGAAAATGCCTACCTCAGGCATGTGGGGTGATCAGCATACAGAAAACTAGAGTGTAATCTTACAGCACAGCATGCGCACATGCCAGTTAGACTGATCAGGGAGCATCATTATTCCTAAAAACTCTTTGTAGAATCCAAGTGCGGAGCAGCTCAGAGAGTTTAGAGCTTCAGCTCCCCTCCCAGCACCAGCCAGTGCAGACAGCATGTCAGCAATATACGTATATACAACACAGCTACTAGGATACTGATGTGCTTTAATTTCATATACTGAACTGGTCTGCAGATCACATTGCTCAGGGAAGAAGCACTAAGCACTTCAAATTTGTGCACACAAAGTCTGGATGTAATTCCCTTGATTTCTTGTGCAATTTTTTATTTCTACCTCAAGAGACTCAAATATCCAACAAGAACATTTATAGCCAGATCAGATTTTACAAAACTGTGTAGGTAGCAGACAAAAATCCACTCTAATATTTGCTGCTAAGCATATAGTTATATTTTGGCTAGTAAGCAACAGCTTATTCTTCACAAACACTTGACATTCTCTAGTAAAGAAGCCCACTAAGTGGGGTTCAGAGAAGAATGTGCAACCACCTTCAGAAAACATAGTATCATAGAGTCATAGAAAGTTAGGGTTGGAAAGGACCTTAAAGATCACCTAATTCCAACCCCCTGTCATAGGCAGGGACACCTCACGCTAAACCAGGTCACCCAAGGCTTCGTCCAACCTGGCCTTGAACACTGCCAGGGATGGAGCATTCACAACTTCCTTGGGCAACCCATTCCAGTGCCTCACCACCCTAACAGGAAAGAATTTCTTCCTTATATCCTATCTAAACCTGCCCTGTTTAAGTTTGAACGTGTTACCCCTTGTTCTGTCAGTCAGCACTTTTGTGTTGTCACCAGTCATAGCTTCAAGATGATGAGGAGCTTTTTCTTGACTCAGACACGAGTGCTCTTAAAAGGGAAAACAAAAAATAACTCCTCCACTAGAAGTGAGAACATCAAGTATTCGCTTACAATTGCTAATATTCTGGCTTCTAAGAGAAATCCAGCCTGTTGATGAAAATAACTGGAAAACTGCTGTCAGAAAGGGAATAACATTTTTAAGAGAAGCCTCAGTCTGAAAAAACACTTTTTGGATAGGTTTCAAGCAAGTTTTTTGCCTTGTCCTTTACCATGGCTCTCAGCCTTCAAGGATGCCGAAAAACAATGATGACCAAAATAACTGCTCTCTAGAGGCATTGAGCAAGAGAATTGAAGCAGCAATAGTCAAAGTCCATTTATACCTTTAACAAAATGATGTTTCTTATTATAGACATTTTAGGTTGGGTTTTTTACTGTTTGGAAACAGAATCATAAACTCACTGAGACCTCAGTATTTGTGGGCAGGTTTACAGTTCATCTGATAGGTTTCAATCAAGTTAAGTGCATTCAAATGGAGAAAAGACAATATATACATACTTGATTAGTTGCAGAGTGATCTGTCACTGGTGTCAGCTGCACATACTGGACTTGGATATCACTCCCTTGGAGCGGGGACCCATCAACACCTCCTGAGGCAGGCTCAGCAGAAGCAACAGCTATCAGCTGAGCACCCTGCAACACCTGCATAGAAAGCAATGGAGAAAGCAGTTTGTGAACAACCACAACCAGAAATGCATGAAGAACCAACCTAACTTAAACCAGATGCAAAATCAAACCCCATTATACAGAAACACAAGGAAACTTGTCTATCTGTAACAGTTGCTTTAAATCATGTGGGTTTCTGAGTGGACATGGTATGCACATGGAAAGATTCCCATATTATATGCTCACCACACTTTGCCTTATGAGATTCATAAATTCTGTTTAAGATTATTGCAATGACTAACTGGGACAGACTGCACAGGTTGCACTAAGAATGTTACACTATCAATAGCACAGAGCAGCATCACTGACTAATGCTTTTACCACTACAGAAACATGCACAGATCCAAGATACTTTTTCTCACAGCCAAAGCTACTTAACTTGTGAGCATTTACTTCAGTAACGTTTATATTCCTATCATACATGAAGGAGATATAAGAATTACTGCTAATTAATGCTTACTCTAAATATATCTGACTGGTGAAGACTGTTAAGTTTGGCATAGGCTTTAAACATCAAAGAACAGCTCATCCATCTAAAAGTGCTTGCTTAAAAATGCTCTTGTGATTAGACTAATTTATATTTACTTCTCGAACCACAAATCACAATAAAATACATGTATGCATTTTATGGCACAATGAAAAGCCCCTCAGCTAAAATCTACATATTCCATTTTAATTTCTATACACTGCAAATTATGTATTTTTAAAATACAGCATTTGAGTCACAGTGAAAAAAAAGACATCTTTCAAATGAAGGAGACAGAACAAAGAAGAAAACTAACATTCTTAACAAGGGTTTTTGCTAAGAAAGTTTGATTTCTCAGCTGATCTGCGGGTGGGTGGCCAAGAAGGAGTGGGTAGACCAGAAATGCTCTAGGGAGTGTGGGAGGCAAAAAGAGGTCACCTCCATAGACGACCTTTAGGGGTGTTGTCAGGATTTTATAGAGATCTTGGGTGTTCTGAAATACAGTCAGCATCAAACTGCAGAAGGATGCTACATTTTGGTTTTAAAGGAGTAAGCAAAATTCTCTCATCCTACGATATTTGTTTTGGAATTATACAGCACATACTGTTGGAATCACATTACAGTCTGCCCCATTGATTACCTGCAGGTCTTCAATGTATTTTTTCTCTTTTATTTCTGAATTACAAACTTAAGAACAACTCTGACTGAACAAGCCCATCATTCTTACATACAAAGTGTTTCACAATAAAGAAGCCTAAAATTTATAACAGTACCGGCTTCCCTGCTTTATTGTATGTTCTCAACTGCACACCTCCTAATCCACTTCAGAACTCTCTTATCTAGGATACAGGCTGGAGAAGCACAAATAACCCAGTATGTGCAGAAGCTGGTCCAACACAGGTAACAGAATATGGTTAAACAGAAAAATAATAAAATTCAATTCTAACAAAGCAGATTAACTCATGCTTTTAACACACAAAGAACAAGAAGCTTCAAGTCACCCTTCCTTTTCACTTCAGCACAGAAGCAGGGAAGTATCCATCACGAAGTGTTGTTCAAGCTAACTCAGGCTAGTGAGAGTTCAAGCCTAAAAATGATCCTAAAAAAAGAAGGCCTTTAAAATCCACAGGCAGACAAAAAAAAAAAAAAAAAAAAAAAAACCAAAAACCAAAAAAAAAAACCAACCCAAATGTTGGGTTTTATTTTAGTTTGTTTTCCTTTTTTTAATAATTCAGTGGAGTATTTAGAAAAAGTACATTTGGCCATTTATTATTACTTGCTGTCAGTGGTAACAAGTTGTCTTGACAGTGACAAGATCTGTAGCTCTCCCGGAGCCTGGGCCCACTCTTTACATTGCACAATTATTTCCACTGCAAGCATAAACAACTGCACAGCTGGAACAGGGCTAGCTAATTCCGTTCTTCTTTCAGCTTGCAGTTACCACCACAGATACATGGTTTTCCCCAAATAGAAAGCCCAGTGAAAAATATTTATCAAGCAAAATCAGAACACTTTAGGAAGGGTCTGTAACATACTGGAGGCTCTCTGAACTGTATGTCTGAGAATGCTTTGAAGCTACCAATGCTCCCAAGCACATTTTGGGACCTGGCTCGATCCTCGCAAGCCTTCATGTCCCAAACCCTGGTGTCCCAAAGATTACCACATTGCATGGTGACTCTGGTGAAGACAATTTGGCTAAATTAAAAAGCAAGCATGAACGAGCCCCTTCTCTCTTTTGCCACCTTTTAGAATAAGAAAATGTTCCCTAACACCCTCAGACAGAAATATAAATGCATTTCTGTTAGTTTGATTTTGCATAGTCTTAGAAATACCAGAAGGAAAAGTATTTTGTTCAGATGTTTAAGATGAAGTGTGAGCTCCTGGCATAGTTGGTGAATACCGAATCACAGCCTAGGACCAATTTTTCTTTAAAGCTCTATAAGCTTTCAGTGAGAGGTATCAGAGCTGACAAGCCTGATAACATGAGCTAAGGGACAGACAGATCCCTCCTATCCAGTCAAGGGATATTTTGCCCACACACAGATGTTCTCTGTCCCTCCTTACAGCAGCACAACCCCAGGCTCCCTGAGAACTGCAGCACGAACACAAACACAGGCACCAGCATCCCATGGACCTGAATCTTTGCCTTTGTTGTTTTTTTTCTTTTCCCTCTTTTTTCATTCTGTCATTCTCTCTTTAAAGTCTTGCTGATTCAGGACATGCAAGCTATTGAGTCTGAAGGTCCTGTGTTTCTAATCCCTTCTTCAGCAAGATGCTTTCCATATAAAACATAATAATAAAATTAGTATTAATAATGAAAGCCAGCTACTTTCTCTGCACCCTTCCTTTCCATTTAAAGACCATTTTAGTCCATAACTAACAGTTCCCATTTTACATTCAACTGCCAGGGCAGGAAATAAAATTAAAAAATTAAAATGTAATAGGTTTTCCTTCAGTGTCTTCCAAAATCATTCAAGCACAGTTTCCAACCACAGTTCAATTCGTATCACATTCTCTGCTGATTTTACTTATCACTGAAATATTCTTCTAGAAGCCTGTAACTTAAAATTTACCTTTAGTCCCCACCCTTCAGAAAGAAGCAACAATTTTGGGATAGTTGATGCTTGTTAACCAAAAAAACCCCATTCCTTGGGCTGGTCTTTGCCAGACTGAGCCTTCTAAAACACATTCTTGCTACTGTTGTGAGCTTTTTTATTAATCTAGGCAAGCACATCTGTTTGCCTACCTATAAAAAGCTCAAAAATAAGACACATTAGGATTTTGGCATCTTTTTTCCATCATTTATTCCTATTCCTACTGCAGGAATGCAATAAAAGATGACGTTTCTTTTAAAAAATGAAGTTTTGAGTCACTGAAACAGTGGCTATTTGTAGAAGGTTCACATCTGAAAATCCTGTAATACTTTGAGCCAGAAAGTAATCATTTCAGCAAGTGTGACACAGAATAAATTAGTTGTGCATAGGAAAAGAGAAGACTTTGGTGACATGCTCTAGGTAAAACATTACTTAAAAGGATAGTTTGGGCTCCAAAGTGTAAGGATGGTTATGGGGTTACAGCATTCCTAGAAAACAAAAACCTAATACTTGCCTATTATTGTCCCACACTGCCAATCATCGTTGATGGCAAAACTACAGAATACATTTGAATAAAGACATTAATACATTCAAATAAAGACATGAATACATTCAAATAGAAGACACAGCTTCTTAAACTGATAGGAAGCTCTGCTGATAAAAATGTTCACTTAAAAAATAAGATAACTCCCTCTAGCTGAAGCTTTTCAGTCTTCAAGTTTGTTTCATGCAGCCTGATGATTAAAAATATCCACTGTATTTCATGCCAACTGAGCATTTATTTAGTGGATTTACAGGCTGATAGATGGCTTCATCTCACTAGTAAGTAGACTCTATATTTAGGTCCAAAACTCAAAACTTTTTAATATCAGAAACTAGTGAGTTCCTTGAAAACACCAGAGGCTTAGGCTAACCAAGGTCTCCATCACCTTGGCATTTACTAAGAAATCTGGAGGAGGCAATGCAGAATGCTGAAAGAATGGAGTTGTATGAAAAAAGAAACCAAATCAAACTAATATTTTCTTCCGTAAGATTGTCTTTTGTAGCTCTTAATTTCACTTGATGAAGCAGAGCAAGACCCAGTACTACGAAACAAGTCCAGAATTGAGGAAACTGAAGTACAAAGAAAAATCTGTAACATGATCTATTTGGTTTGATTTAACCAAATTGGTTCAATTTTACCCTGGTCAACTGCACTGACAAGCTCATACCTGATGGTGGCTGATAAAAACTTATTTTGATGATTCTACAGTGCAGTTCCAATAAAACTAAAGTGTTAATGTGATAAAAGGAGCAGCAGCAAAGGATGGAGTGACCTCGCTGTTCTCAAAGAAGCAGTCATCTTCATGCTAAGATCAACAGGATTCATTGAAAACCACGGTAACCCTTACACAGTATTTATCTATCCCATATGTATATAAAGTCAGAATGTATACAGCCTGATGATGTGCTATCTTTCCAGAGAAATAAATTCCCATTTAACCTGCAATTCGTCAGAACAAATAACACAGCTGAAAGTATAGACCAAGGATCACCACATACCACTGCATACCTCTTACACTCTATTTAAAACAAAGCAGTAAGTATTTTGATGGAATTACAAGACAGTTTTAAGGACTAAGTTTTCTTTTGCAAACTTTCCAAAATATTAACAGCAATAAAAGACTGGGAGTTCCTCTTCCAAAAAGATAAGGAAGGCAGATGGCTCACAGTGTTGCAGAAATCATCTGCAGCTTTTCTCTCTCAGTACCTAGCAATGAGAAGCATAGAGAGATGCAAGTAAGCACTTGGAAAATGTAACCCATCCTTTAGATCATTTATTGGCAAACTTTTCTTAGGCAGAAACTTCCAGAATAGAAGGTTTCTCTTCTTTTGAGATGCATTTTTATGGCTGCTCTATGTCTGACTTCAAACAACTTAGATCACACTAAGGTGAAGCAAAAATCCAAAATATACAGCACTTGCATTTTTCTGAAATAATTACATACAATAATTTCTTATTTTTCAAACTGAGCTTGTTCTTATCATTTCACCAAAACAGCATCACCACAAGAGAAAGAAAACCCTTTAGGCCATAATGTGCATTCCAATAATGTGGTTCACATCCCACCACAGGGTTTCCAGAAATTCACAGGCTTTTGTATTTTACTGTTACAAAGGGCTTATCATTGTCTACTTTGTTGTACACAGCACAAATTAAAGACCTTTACACATAGCAATTTCCATGAAAGCCACAGCTACTTTTCGAAGTACAGTATCTCCTTTAAACGCCATCCCATCTTTATTGTAAATACTTCAGCTGGTGGTATAACATGAAGAACCTAACATACTGCCCCATCTTGTAAGTCCTCTTATTATACTCTGCAGGAAAAGGTTTGGGAGGTGAAAGAATATATTTTATCCTATCAAACAGATGACCAAACCTTCACCAGTATAATAAAATAATTCTGGAATAATTGTTCTTAGAAAAATACATTACTTTGCATCTAGCTTTATTAAAAGGCAAGTCGAGTCAATCATATCTAGCAATCTAGGTCAGAGTGTAAAAATGACCTGTTACTTTCATTACTTTAATTATACTGCCATTTACGTATCCCTAACCATTCATTTTCTTTCATATCTTTGATTAAAATACTGAATAGCATTAGTCAAAGACATTTGTGGGAAAACACCAGAAAATACTAACTGGAAGGCTAAAATTACTTTTTGTAATATATCAACTACGTACTTTTGAATAAATGTTAACACTGGCTTCGATCATTTGCTACAGGGATACAATTCCAAGTTATCAGAACAGCATGTTGAAAATCCAAAGCAAATAAGTATACTTTCAATCAAGCTCACTAAAAAAAGCCTGTATTTCTTAAATTAATGCTGACTTACATTAAGTATGCAAACATGCTTTAGTTCAGTTCTAATTACCTTCTAAACACTTCCTCTAAACTGGGCATATTTATTGCATCAAAAAACACTCTTTCTAATATCTGAGCCCAGCAATACCAGATTAAAACATAAAAGGAACTGATGCCAAAGGGAATATTGAGCTATTACGTCTCCTCTCCACTTGAGCAAGACATCAGTTATGGACTGTGTTATGCAGAGGAGAAAAGAGAAAAAAATGAGGGTGCTGAGAGACCCAGTGGCAATGAAGCAGCTAGCAAAGCTGCAATATACAGAATCACGTGTCCTTCTGTCAGTTTCTGCCACCCAAAGTCAAATTTCTTCACTCACCCATCCTCAAATATTGCAGTGTTTTATGATATGGGTTTTGCAGAAAATTACACAGCAAGCTTTAAGGTAACATATTCCCATTAATGTCACAATACATTTCTGTTAAAATAAAAGCATGTTTGATCTAAGGTAACTGGAAACAATGTAAAAAGGATGCACTGCTCTTACAGATTAGGGTATCATTCTAAAGTTAATGATCTAGCTCATAAGCTTTACTTTGAGTCCTTTCCTTATTCCAACAACAACTTGCACCTAAATTTGCTATTTATTTCTTACATCAAATGTGCCAATACAAAAATAAATTCAGCATATATAAAAGTATAATATACAGCAGTTCAGAGAGAGGAACTCTCCCTGCTGTGTATTTCTAAGTGTGCTGAATTGAACCATGCAAAATGTGACCTTAAATCTGTCAAAACTTCATTAACTAACACCCCTACAGAGTCATATAACTAAGAGCACCTCCTTTAAATTCCCCAAACTAAAAGGCATGAAAAGTGAAACTCATTTCAGCTCTGCCGAGGGTGGAAAAATGAAAAGGATAATTCCAGAGTACATTTTTATCAGTTGCATTATTTCCTTGCATAACAAACAATAAACCATCTCATCTGCTTTTACTTTGAGTATATACCACAGCACAGCTCTACTCCGTAATGTCTACTCTGAGATTCCCTTAACATGCCTGTACAAAACCTGGAGGACAGAGTGAACGCAAACTGCAGACATTGTGGTTACTTAAACAAACTTCACAAAAATGTCCATTTTTCTGGCAGCTGCGGTTGGATTGAGCTAGACGAGTGATGGCAAATTGTGGCTTCATGTATTTAAACCATCTGCATCTTCAAAAGCACTTTCACAACACACAACCTTGCTTCCCAAGACCTCCATTGCAGTGATCCCCAAGGAGAGCGTGGCTTGGTAAGCCCCAGGAGTAAGCCCCTACCTCTGAAGACTAGCTCTATTCAGTAAAGCCATCAATACTTTCCAGCACTATGGCTTTCTAGAGAGCAGCAGACACCAACAAAATGCTGCAATAGGCCCTGAGGAAAGAAAAATAATAATAATTAAAAAATTAACAGATAAATACTCTGCAACCTTTCTGAAGTGTTCACATCTATTTGGTAAATAAATTGGAGAAACATAAGGAGCAGAAAAAGACCAAATTAATACAGTTCATGTTGTCTTTTGTTAAAAAAGTACCTGATTTCACCATCACTGTCTCTGTCACACTTTCCTAAGCACAGTTCGAAAGACATTTTTCCACATACACATAATGTATGAAAATCCCATGAGACTCCTGATCTCTCTCCAGGTTAAATACATCCTGCCTAAATTTAAGTGAACACCTAAGGACAAAGGTGCAGTTGTCAAAAGTATTTCACACTTTCACTGGGCCAATACATGAGCCCTTAAACAAGGAGCTGGGGGTCCCTCAAGAGCCTAACAGCTCCTTAGAGAAGTGGCTGGTGCTGAACACAAAAGAATAATCACTGTAATTAAAACTTTATCTGCACACTATTATTCAAACTGAAAGGGAAGCAAAGCTAATTACAAAGAAATAAATGCCCAAATCAAGCTATGTATCATGTGATCTAAATACAATGAGATTATAGGAAATCCTTTATGTAAGTAGTCCACATTCACATTAGCTGGATTTTATTTTAACTCAGTATCATAGGTAGACAGACAGCAATACATCTGTTATTAACAGATAACACAGCAAAGAAAGAGGTATTGTCTCAAGATGCTTTGGGGTCACATCCCATGTAAGCCAAGTGGGGTTGTTCCTTTGACTATGAGTAATTTTACTATGAGTAAAATAATGTAAAATACACCAAAACAAGACAAAGACTTCCACTGAAAATACACTTTAAACTAAAACATGTGCAAGACTTAATTATGATTAGCTGGCAGTTCAACTGCAGATGTAATTTCAGTAAAAATGACTTGGTTACAGAAAGAAGAGTTACCTCATCTGAGTTCACCATATCAAATTAAAGAGGCTCTTTGGAAGTATGAGGCTTGTAAGGAAATATGTATTTACATCTGACTCATCCTTTGTATGAAGATACTCTTAGTAAATTGCTCACCAAGGGAAACTTCTCAAAACAACTCTGTGGTCAATTGATGGCTCTTCTCAGATACTGCCCTTCCCAAACCATACCCTACAGTTTCATTGCAGCTGTCACACAAAAGCTAGTTTGATGTACCTACACCTCATTTAGAGTTCCCCAAATTGGGTGCTTTGGGGATTTTGCACCCACTTCCTCTGAAGGCAAAGCTCTGGTTAATAATCTCTTTTCTGTATCTCTTTTTGGTGAACGAATGTTTTACATCATACGAGCTACACGTGCACATGTGGACATGTGGCTGCCAGGCATTCAAACCACCAGAAATTATTTCATATGCCTCAATAACCTTTTGGCAAGAAAGAAAAAGAGCACTTCAGCTCAGACTTTACATTCTGTTACAGCTTGCAAAATCTTTCACGATAATTCACTCTAAGAACAGCAAATATTATTCAAATCTATGGAATTGCAATATTTTGTGATAAAATGGCTTCCTGTTAGCAGTAAGTATGGTAAAATTGATGGAACTACTTCCGAAGAAGAAGATTTTTCAAGAGTGCACAATTAAATCTACCATAATTCATTATTTTGAGCAATATGAAAGAAGCTTTTGGCTTAAATGTTTTAGGGTTGTTGTTGTTTTTTGTTTGTTTTTTTTTTTCCCAACAGAATGTTAGTTTGGCACTTTATTCAACATAGAAATAAGTGCTATAAAGAAATGGCTCTATAGTTCAGAGAAAAATACTACAGTGTCAAGGAAGTCATACTCAACTGTAGCTGCCGAGTGCAAAAGCTCAAGAACAAGTCAGACAGGAGTGACCCTGACTCCCTCTAACTGACCAGCACTGATAAAGGTTATTCCAGTGAATAATACGTAGTGACTCGCACAGCATCTAGCTGGTGGGAAACTTTTAGTGTGACATAACTTCGGCAAGACAGAGAGGATAACTCAGTCCTAAAGGACTGTCTGCCTTTACACTTTCATGTGGGAAGTCCCTGCTAGTCTAATAAATGTAAACATGTCTTTAAATGCCACCCTGCTGGTCCCATCCTCCAGTCTCCAATTCCTGATGGGATTAGTTACACTTAAAACAAAATGTCAACATAAATGATGAAGCACTTTCAGCATTTACTATGAAATTCTGTTAAAGTCTTCAGGCACTCTCAACAAAAAGAGTATTCAATCCTTTCATAAATAACTTAAAAGTAGAATTTGGACTCTTAGCACTGATGAGAGGGTGCATCCCCTCCAATGAGACTAGTAGTAAAAATGCACTTATAAGTAGTAAGACCAGATCATCAAGGATCTACCAGAATCACACGCATCTGTTATTTTGCTTCTAAACCAATTTCTCAGTTTCCCTTCGGAACAGTGATTTTACTTTCATTCCAAGAAGAAAAAGACATTTGGGGGGAACTGCAAATGTTTACATCATAACTGGCAGTGATTTTTTTTTTTTTTTTTTTAATAATAAAAAAATAAAAAATGAAATT
>NDXB01004135.1:184376-219444 GCA_002631895.1 Agapornis roseicollis
AGATGCAGAATTTTTTTTTTTTTTGGGGGTTTTTGGGGGGTTTTTTTTTTTTTTTTTTTTTTTTTTTTTTTTGGTTGTTTTTTTTTTTTCTTTTTGTTTGTGTTTTGTGGTTTTTGTTTTGTTTTCTTTTAATGAAAGACTTAATCATAGAATTGCAAACCTCATTTAAGTGCTGCAACGGAAAGTTGCGTGTGAAAAAGCTACTGAAATTGGTATTACAGAGCACTGCATATCTTCAGCAAACGGATGATGGCAGCTGAAATGACTATCAATAGTATTTATTAATTTTGGTCTTTCACTTGAGTCAAACCTGCAAACATAGATATTACAGCCTGCCAGATGAATTTCTTGTACCCTCAACAAAATACAACTGGGAAAAGCAAGAGACTAAAAGGCAATTATTAGATATTAGGAAAGGATGGAAGTTCTTACCAATTTCATGCTCTTCACTATCTCAAGGAGCGATGAGGACTCTAAACTAAGTGTCAGGATGAATTCTTTCCAAACGAATTCCTTCCATCTTTAACATTCCTCCTGAAACACGAGCACCCTCTTTATGGCAATTCACTATCTGCTAGCAGGAATTGTCAGGATGCTCATTCCAAATACATATTTCTTACTACTTTGCTGAAAAGTTAAACATTGTCAACTGAAATAAAGCAGACACAGCTGGAAATGCAGCTCAGACAAAAAAAAAAAAAAAAAAAAAAAAGCAACAAAAAATGCTATGAAAGAATCAGAAAGAAATGATGAAAGACCTAACATAGCATAAGGAATATAGAAGAAGATATTAAGAGATATGGATGAAATGAGAAGAAAAATCTGAAGAAATCTGAAACAAAGAAACAAAAATGACTGAGACATATCTATGTTCTTACACGTATATGAAGGGTGACACATNGTTTCTCTTAAATTAATAGGGCTCTTCTTGCCAACCAGGTAAAGGAGAAAGTGTGATTTTCTGATCTTTCTCTAAATGGAAAAAGTTCAGCAAACTTCCATGTTGAAGTTTAATAAAAAAATACCATTATCTTATTATTCCTGTAGATTATGAACTCTTACAAAAACATGCAATGATACTTTCTCAAAACCCCATAACTTGTATATTCTATGAACATCAATATCAGGTACAATCACTGACGTGGTCAATGCAAGGAATTTCCCCTTTTATCTGTAAAATCTGCAGAAAATAATAAAGAGAAATATTTTTTCACATATGTTTAACATCAAGAAAATGAGATTTTTTTTTTAAATCCTTCAGCCTAGATGCAGCAGTAGAAACAATTGTAATAAATTAAAGAGTGTTTTTATGTAAGCCTACGTATTTTACCAATACAGTACAATCCTACCTCCACCCATATGGGTTTAAAAATTTTTATACAGGATACTAATAAATAGTAAAATACTGACAGAAGGCATATATTCAGTAGGGTATTTTTCCAATATTTCCTTCAATCCATTATCTTCTGGACAGTTTTTGATCATTCTTCAAAATCAGAAATGCATGTTATGAATGAAGAATGCTGCCCAGAGAATAAATTATTTAAGGGATCAGAAAAAATTTGTTATTCTACCACTTCTTAAGAAAAATAAAGCATCCAACCTGTTCTGTTCTTTGGCAGGCATATGTTCAAGCTTTGAAAAAGCAGATTTAATAAAGGTATTACCAAGTGTTCCCTTTGTCCACTTAGGCTGTAGGGTTTTTTTTTTTCCCCAAAAAATGATGGCTTATTAACATGAAAAAATCAACTATTTCTTAGATTCTGTATTTCATTATGCACTAAACACCAGTGATGCCTCATGCCAGAATACTTCTGAAACACAAGACTCTTCCCTGAAGCAGGGGATCTTCAATGGATTGCACCTTACAGACCCCTGGCTACATGCATGGACTACTGCTCCACATGTACCCTGTCATATGGGTGCAAAGCTTCATCACCCCCCAAATCCTCAGGTAAGCCAGCTCCTGATGAGAACTGACTATGAAATACACACTAGACCAGGTTGCTCCAAGCCCCATCCAACCTGGCCTTGAATACTGCCACAGCTCGTTTGGGCAACCTGTGCCAGTGTCTCACAGTAAAGAACTTCTTCCTTATATGTAACCTGAATCTCTCCTATTTAAGTTTTAACCCATTAGCCCTTATTCTGTTGCTACAGTCCCTTATGATGAGTCCCTCTCCATAATCCTTGCAGCCCCCTTCAGACGCTAGAAGGCTGCTATGAGGAACAGCCTACTGTTAATTAAGTGATCACTTTAGAAAGTCACTAAACAAGCTCACCAGACTATACACAGCCTTGCCAACAAGAGTCACCTCAAGACCTTCTCAGTTAAAAATCACAGTACGGCAGCCCTAGAGCGGGACACCACCATAAGGTTCACAGTGCTTGTTTTTTGCTGGAAAAGCTTGACCCAAGCAGACAGCCTGGCCGCAATGTGACTGCCACAGTGAACACATACCGGCCAACACGCAGACTGACCTAACAACAACAGCAAAACAGCTCCTCCCCACCATCAGGGAATAATCTGCCTGTAAAGAAAATGACTTGCTTGCAAGCCTGCTACGTATCTTAACAAAAAGCTTGGCCATTATTGACCTTAAACAACTGGCACAAAATCATATGCCTATTACCTAATTAATCCAGTCTTCCGGGTTTGAAGCTAGCGTAATCAACTTGTGTAAGAGAGGAGCTGCAAGGACTGAGTCCTTCGATCAAAGTCAAGAGGATAAATGTGATCTACCCATGCTTTGCTCCTGCAGAACATCTTGGAATTCTGACAGCTCTGGGGTATGCAGAGCAGATCCTGCTTCCTCCAACACGTTAAGGGAGATAAAAAGAGAATGTAAAGCTATTTGAATACTTCATTGTACAGCTGCACATTCCAAATCTTGGGCTTGCATTGGGACAGTCACCAAACACAAGCTGCTGAGGACAGCCAACAGTCTTGGAATAGACACTGTCACTGAATTGCTCTCATGTTTTACAATCCCATTTCGTCATTACAACTCTTACTAAGATCTAAGGCCAACATAATCCCAAGCGGCAGAACACATTACAAGTGTAGCTTTATCCAAGTGTTTCCCTTAGGGGGAAATTAGTTTTGCCTTGCAAACCAACTGGAAAGAAACACAAGGACCCATGCAATGACCTAAACATTATTAGAAGACATACACCAACAAAGAGGCAGGTGCCAACAGACACATTATAACATCTGTAGTAACAAACGATTAGGGCAGTAGACCTGATTGAGAAGCTTTCTAAAGTATGTTGAGATTTCAGTAAAGTATGGGAGAAAGCAGATGGGATCTGCAGTCTTCAACACATCACTTTCCTCATTCAACATTTTCCTGCTATCTCACTGCAACCCTGCTAAAATTTAGTATGAGGAAGAGGACTCTGAGGGTGGAAGCAAAAGCAAATCTACCTCTTGAGCACACTTAGTATTTTATCTCATTGAATAGCATTTCTTTCTTTAATGCCGAAGAACTGCATGCACATGAGCCACCTAAGAGTTCCTGGCTTTCTCAGACTCTTCTGGAGATGTCCTTGGCATCTGGGCTTGAAGTTAGCACCATCAACTTGTTCAAGAGAGAGATTTGCTAGTCTACCATCTTGTCACTGCAAGTTCATCAAGTGAGATATCTGCAGACAGAAGCCTTCCCGGAATTCAAGGCTCTCTCCAGACGAATAAAAGTACTCACAGCCTTTTATGTATTGCTTGGCTTTTTAATGGTCAAAGTCATATTCTGAATCCACAACACAATGAGGAAGCTGTTGTGGGCACAAGAAATTTCTTTTTTCCAATAGCTTTAGAAGAATCTTAGAGGTTGTCAGTGACAATTGAAAACCCTGATTCCATTGCCCTGATACATAAAAGTAAACTACATTAAAAAGCAATGCGAAATGCATTGCTCCATGTGCTGCATCTTTACATGAGGGATGAAAAGAACCAGACATTGCCCTTTGAGCCCTCACTGTGAGGCACATGAAGCAAAAGAACCGATACAAAACACAGCTCCCACTTTGAGAGGCATATGAACAACCACAGATGAATGTACATATGGGTGGATTTTCATAAGAACATGTTTTACAAGGGAAATGAAAAACAAAACTCTTGTATATCAGCATAAGCCAAATTAAAGAGATATTTCAGTCTCATGTCTGGGCACAGACTATAGAGGGACTAAATATACTCCAGAAACTGAAAGACAACTGTGTTTATTTCTTTTCTAGCACAAGCAATCACATTCTTTTCCATATAAATTAAGTCCAAAATTTTCAAACAAAGCATTCAGAAAATATTTGTTAAAAGTAAGTTGCCTAGGATTATCTGTGATACAAATTTAAGCATAGAAAGTTGTTCGTTTATAAAAGAACAACTCTTCTAGAACCTTAAGAATCCTTTTTCCTTTTTATTTTAATACTTCACAAAACCCATTATCTGGTACACCTGGCACACAACCAAATCCAAAACAGTGATTAATAGAGAGACAGGGGCACAGGGATGCAAGCTGGAATCTGCTTGGGTCATATGAACTTCCTAACCCGAATACGGATGTCTAAGGTTTGCTGATTTTGTTTGGTCTATCTCAGCGGATGCTTTCGTTGGCATTGTTACAGGTGAGGGGTTTTTTTGCAGTGAACTAGATCAGTCTTCAACTGTAAAACTCTGAGCAGTCATTTTGATGTTAAAGAGCTCTGACTGAAGCTTTGGCTGGGATATTAAATTCTAAATCATAAGAACCTAATAAAAGACAAAAATGTCTTATAAATATTTATAATTTATTCTTATTACATTTTATTTATTACTGCAGAAAGTATGAACCATGGAAAATTACACTGAAGCCATCAAGCTTAGCATATTATATGTGAAAGGCCATTTTTTACATTCTGGAAACAGATAAACAGAAAGGCTTCTAAATAAATCCTTTAAATCTCCTAATCCAAGACAAACATGATGATTATGATTGTTGAATGCTCCTGCAGAGCATTTGTTGGGTACTTTAATTGTTTCATGTGGTAGAAATAAGCCCTCTATTGATAGCACAGGAGCTGTAGTGAAAAGCTAGAGAACATCTGGTTATTTTATACATAGTAAAAATGGCTTCTTGTTCAGACATGTAATGAACACTAAAAGAAAAATTGTGAAATCAACTATTTTTCCTGTTAAAATATTTTGACAATATTCATGCTGGAACTCTTGAGCTGTGTCACTGGGTTTTACAGTGGAAGTAATGGTTTTTATTGGCCCAAGCTGCTACTTCACCCCATAGAATGATGGGGATTGCTGGGTCTCCTTCTCTGCCAGCAGCTCTAGTGAGAGTTTTAAGTTGCCATGAGCTGCATTCTAAGGCTCTAAGAACTGAGATGCCAGAACTACAGTATTAGCATGTTCCTTTCATCACTATCTACTATTTGTAAAGTAGAAACTAAAATACCTGCAAGAAAGTTATTTGCCACTTGGTTTTAAGTCTCACATAAAATTCTCTTGAATTGACAGTGAAATTTGAATCATGGCTAAATTTTGCTCCCCGAAACCCTGCATGGTAACCAGTAAATAGTTTAGGCTCTTCTGTCTAGTGAAATGCCCTTTTGATTTTAGTCAAAACAAGATATTTCTGTTTATTCTACTACCTGGGGTTCTTTGCCTCTAGGCAGCATTATCATCTGAATATTAAGTTGATTTTTAAGCTGTTACAATACAAGATAAATGGGCAGCAAAGGAGAAAACAGTGAAAAAAAAGCAGTGAGGGAGAAAACAACAAGCTTAGATTAATCCTCTTACTTCCATGTATTTAACTTATATACTTCAGGAAGGAAGAGGCTGGATAACAAACTGATTGCCTTTTTTTTTAACCCATGGATCACCTCCATTCTGAACTTTGTGATCTTAGACTTCTCATAACCTTGAAATCCAATAATGATAAAATTCCAGAGATACGATGGAGACCACAAGGACGCTTAACTGAAGTGTAGTGCTACAGATACGACATTTAGAATCAGACTTGGATTTGGCTGGATGGGTTCTCTAATATAATAAAAATAGCCTTTTCTTTCCCACATTTTACTATCTGTCTTTGTTTATTCAACCATTCAGCAAACCCAGCTGGATCACAGACACTGTCATCAAAGAAACATTATAGGTCAGCCAGAAGTGGATGCCAATTGTCTAAAAATAAATAGAGGCTTTGTCACTGGAGTATAATTTTAAGGCCCCTGTAATGAATAATGGAATAGAAAAATCTTTCCAAGCAAGTGGGATGCACTGATTTCAAGCAGAAAGATTTCACAGTTAATCTGAAATTCACAATTACTGTAAGCTCCAGATAACCTAATCTTTATTTTATTTTAATAAAAATCACACATAGAGGAGCTTATTAAAGGTTTGGTATTGTTTTCAAATACTTCAGGAGCTACAGAGCACCTTGTAAGACAGATGAGTCTAGCATTTACCTATCACACAGACAAGAAAACTGAAACAATGCGATGAACCAATTTCCTACAGGTCACCAAGTGGCAGAACTGGGATCAGATTTCACACTTTCTAGCTCTTATCCCCAGTATAATGCACAAATTATTTCCTCTAAGCTACAGAGAAGAAGTGAGATAAGAGAACAGAGCTTTATCAGTACAGTCTAATTGCTAAAGATCTTAAAGGAGGTTACATAAGAAGCCGAGCACCTACAGAAGTCAAAGATGTTACAACAACTAGAGCTTGGCCCTGTAAACATTTTAATTTAAGAAAATACTTATCTAAATTCCTTCACAGAAGTTTTTAAAAGCTACTTCCTCAATGGATAAATACAAAAGTTTTCCAACTGACATTTAGCCAAGTCTCATCAGTAAAGATGAGATTTTCCCTCTCAAGTGCCTGTTGCTGTAGAGCGGAAGATCACATCGGAACTCCTTGTAAATCTGCAAATCAAACAGAATTCTTGCTCCATTTTTTTGGTCTTCATTAATTACTATGCAAAATATTTTCCAACCTTTTCTAAACAGCTCAAGGTGCCCTAAAAGTTTAATTATGCAGGGAAGACACATTTCAAGGTTTGCTTCTGCCAAGTTCCACTGTTGCAGAGGGTTTTGTATTGGGCAACCTGAGATGCCAAACATTAGAACTGTATCCCATGGGTGATGCCCACAACAACAGCACAAGTGACTATAATCACAGTTGTGCTTCCTTGGGCCAGACTAAACTGGTGTTGGATAACCCCAAACTGCTTTTCATTACCACATCAAAACCAATGGATACACCTGTGGAGTTAAAAGGTGGCACTGGACACTTAAAGAGATGATAAAAAATGCATTCAAAAAGAAGCAGCATTCAGATGAACAACTTCCTGATTATTAGCTGTCAGTCTGTCAATTCAGCATTTGAAGCCCAGATATTCAGGGTAGAGCAGCATCAGTGTTGGTTACAAAAAGTTAGAAATGTTTTAATGTCAACTTATTAGAAACCAAGTGTTCTGCTCTCATTTCTTTGACTTGTTAGAATAAATAGCGAAATGAATTCCAGTTCTATAAAGAACACAGTAATCATTTACAAGACAACAATTTCAGAATCATTAGGTAGATTCAAGGTGTGTCTTTGTTAACCCTTTTCACACTCACACCACAGGAGGAAACATGAAGGGAAGCTTCCAAACTGGCTATGCAAAGAGTGCAGGTTAATGAGAGCCCTCGCTCTATCATGGGACAGACTAAATGTTGCATGATGCCATATTCTGTGTGAGAGCTTTTTGGACTCAGTTCTTTTGATAATAAGCCACTACATATTAAGAAGCTTCATAGCACAGTAATAGCCTCACACTTTTCATAAATTCCTCCATACCAACAGCAAAGGCTTTCTGTAGTAGCTTTGGCTTTCTGTCCAGCACTAAATAGATGACATGACATTAAGGAATGGACTACATCCCCAAGAACTATAAATTCAAGTCCTAAACCAACAAAGTATGTCAATATTTCCTTTAGGAATGGGGGTCACTACACTGATCTTCACTGAGCTCTGAGTTGGTGTTTGCCTGTTCAGTATTTTGAAATCATTAAGATAAAACATCCAAAGAATGACACAATAACTGAGTAAGATTCAAGTGAATATAATCCACTGCTTCTTGTAAAACCAAGGAATTACTGAAAACTTATATATACTGTTGGCGTTGCCTCTGCAAGATAAAAGCTCTTTTATGCTTCTGACACCTGACGGGGCTGTAAAATAAGTTAGAAGTGACATTACATCACTTCAGAAGAAAATCCAACCAATTTCCAACCTTCCATAAGTGCAGAAATTGTTTATAATCTAAAGCAAACTATCCCAGACACAAAATGATTTTCTTTTCTAATTGCTTGGAACACTACTGCTCCTTAAAAACCCACTCTAACAGAACACTTCTTTATAGTGCTCTAATTCTGTAAGTGTTACAACTCATGAGTTTCTTACGTTTCTCAAAGTCCTCATGCATTCATGATAAAAACAGTTTTGGAAAAAATGAAACCCAAAACCAACATCTAAAGAGGGGAAAAAAAAACATTTTGCACGTTTTTCTCATCAGGTCGTAGTTTTCTATTAAAGTTATTCCAAGAAAGAAATGATTCACACTCCCCAAGTTTAAATGCTGAAAAATTTATGGTATCTTCCATCCTCACCCTGCCTGCTCCAATGAGCTTGCAAGCAATGGGAATTAAAAGCCACAGAAATGACAAGAACGAGAAGCCAATGCTTCCCAGCCTGCCCGGGAGAACATGTCGAATACTTGTGACCGTAAGCTTGCCTTTGTTTACTCTGTTGTGAAATACTGCATGTTCTGATCAGTTCTGTGGCTGAAAAAGGCAAAAGGCTTAATGAACAAAATCTGTTTCAGAGATAACACACAGACTGTTGTGAAGACAGTTCCATGTAAACACTGATACACAAACACTACCCTAAAGATCCAAAAGATAAAAGCTGTCTGATGTTACTCTAAGAACAGCCTCATAGCATTAACTGACACAAAAAAGTGAAAAATTTTAGCAACAGATTCATCTTTTCAGAAGGAAGAGATGACAGCTGCAAGAACTCAATATTTATCATCTTCTCCTGCTGATGATACACAGACAGGCAGCACTCAAAGCGAAAAGGTGACAAAATAACAGAGGTTCTTCTGCACACCTGGAATAGCTCATTTCTCCTAAATTAAAAGATCAGCTCAAGAGAAAAATTTAAGGGGCTGGAACAATCTGGCCCTGTGTGGTGGATGTGTGCTGAAGCATGGCTTCACCAGTCCTTTTGTTACAACTAGCTGTGTACAGGCAGCAAGTATTTCACACCACCTTGCCCAGACTCCAGATCAGGGCAGCTCAGTTCATAGAAGTCCCTAACATCACATCCCCCTTCCAAGTCAGACCTTGGAAACACACGAAAAGATTTAAAGACCAAGATTAACATAACATGAAATATTTACAGTCAACCTTGTGGTTATTACAAAACCTTGTGGTTCAATTAGGAAAATGCTCTCTGTACCACTGCTGAAACCTTCTGGGCTACCCCAAAGTACTGTACCACGAAGGTGATAGGGCTTGCTCACATGTTCCTGACTTTGGCATTTGTGATTTCTTCCCATAGACCTGTTTGCTTGAAATGTTTACTGGCACCTTCTTTCCGCATGGTATCTGCATATATATCTCCTGCTACTGTACACTATGTCTAGCTGGGCCAACTCTCACACACAACCACAGAATAACGTAGTGAGCCATCCCTGTTCCTTTTAACCATTTTCTCCCACTGTAGACCCACAGTGTCATTTTCATAAGACAAAATAAAAACATTATTGATGTTAGTCTCATCAGACCTTTTGGCCCAAGTCTTTCAGACATCACTTTCCACGCAGTTTAAGAATACTTGTTTGCATTTTCCTGCTGGACAAAAAGTCAAACACTGACACTCAATACTGTTAAATTCTGCAATTTAACAGTATCCAACACAGATTGGTTTGCAAGGTTTTTAAAGACTACTGAAAACTTCTGGATTAAAAGAAATAGAAAAGAATGAACACTCACAGTGTATCTTTTTAAACACTTGTTTTGAACAAAACAATGAAAACCCCAATTTGCTCCCTTAAATATGACCTCCTCCAGTCATTAACAGGCTTATCGAATTCACATACTAACAATGGCGTTCTGCTGTGCCTCAAGCCTCCTGCTGTAATAATTCCCAAGTATTTTCTGCAAGATCCCATCCTCTGTGGTAGCTCTGGCAAATGTAGGCCACATTGTGTCCAAATCTGGACAAGCTTTGTTTGTGTAGAGTTGGTTTTCATCAGGTTAACATGTACTAAATTTAACTCTGGTCTTTGTTCCACTGTGCTTTGTCAAAGCTCCAGAAACTATGCCTGCAAACATAAAATGTCTAATAGTTTTGTGTTCCATTGGCTAATCTATATTTGCAGTCAAAACAGCAATCTCAATTTTCCAGTGGGATATCACCCATTTGCTCCATTTGGCAATATCGTTGAGTGGCTGATGGTGAGCTGGTGTCACAAAGACAAATCACAAGCACTTTTCACATCACTGTATTAAAACCAAAATCTCCTCCTCTTTTCACTGAACTGGTACATTATTTTTTTTAGGAACTACACATACCAGTCCCAGAGCTTTAATGCTGGTAACACAGAGGTAAAAGAAGTGTATGAAGTCAGAAAGTTGAAGTCACTTTAGTACTGTTACCATCCTGGGGCTTCCTATGTTTTGATTGTTTTGGGGCTTGGATGAAGAATTTGCGAATTTATAATCAAGTCCATCAGTTATCTTTACCCATCAGCATCCTTAGGCTGATGATTCAGCCTGTTCACACATAGGAACCTCCTCCGCACCTCCCAGTCTACCTAGGACAGCCCAGCAGCAATAGCTATGCCTGCACTGACATTACATGGATCCAACACTCTACATTGAGGTCTTGTCTCTCTTTTTAAACTCAGCTGTACTACCTCTTCTGAAAGACATTACTCCAGACACCCACACACAGTTCCCACTCATCTCCTCCTGCACCTACTAGTCCAGGAACTGTCCAACCCAACACCAGCCACATGCTGAAAAACCACAAGCAGCAGTGCTTCTTCATTCCCCCTCTGCCCTCACTCTTCCTTCTGCCCCAGGTTTACCCTACCTTCAGTCATTGCACTCCCCTCTTCTGCTCCCAGTCCTTCCCCAGTGCACACACTGACCCACAACCTGAATATCTCAGCTTCAAGCCACATGCCATCTTCTGCCTTCTCCATGGGGCCCCTTCCAGTACTAAAGCTCCACTGACCGTAAGTGAGACTAACTCCAGCATATTATTTATTCTTTCCTCCCAGCTGAGTACACATCCAAATGTAGAGTACACATCCAAACGCAGTGACTGTGCTGCTGATACTCCAAAGTGATTTTTCTAGCCTATGAATACAGACAAGACGCTGCAACAACCATGTGTCCAGTCAATAAATACTTCTGGCAGGCCAAACTGTCCCCCTGGGCTGTCCATTGGCCACCACTCTTCCATGCTATCAAAACCATGCTGTAATTTTCAGCAAAGCATCTCTGGTCTTGAACTAAACTCAAACAATAGTCTGAGAAAACTGCCTCTTTCAAAAAGGTTAAAATGTAAATAAAAACATAACTATGCTTTTTTATGGGCTCTTGCTATGATTTTTCTGTCCTTATGAGGAGGCAGAGCAGCTCCATTAAACAAAATAAAATATTTAAACGTATTTCTGCTGGACTCCAGCTCCATGATTCCTGCAGTTTGTGGCTCCAGGTCTTGCCTACTGTAGTATTTTGTGTTCTTCCCCATGCCAACAGCAGCAGAGGTATAGCCATCACTGGTACCACAAGACCGAGTGGTCTTCCTTTGATGGACAAATTCTACTGGTTTAAAAAGCATTTTGCATCTGAGGCTCTTCCATATTTGCTATCAGAACCTGATCTCTTATCACCAAAGGATTTTTTTACTGTTCTTAAATAAAAAAAAAAATGCTTCTTGAAACTTCGATTAGTCACAGGGTTTATTCCAATTTCAACCACTTTCAGCACCTTGTGTTTATCAAGTTAAAAATGCATCTCTCCCCTGTATCTCAAATCTACTGGACTGCAGCACTATTCTAATTCCTTCAACTCATTTTCGCAGATACCCTTCCTTCCATAAATAATGGAAAATTGTTAAGAGTCTCCAGTGTCAAAACTAGCTATTTTCCTTTTTGCTGTGCTTAATTCATCCTTATTTAAACTTTCCTGTACACCTAGAAAATTCCAACTCTAATGCGTATTTTACATCCTCTGCTCTCCATCACATGAGATTTTTTTTAAAGACTTTATGTGCACATTTGTGTTGGTTTTGGCTATGCAAAATAATAACATAACCCTCACAATCCTCTGCATGTATTTTGTCCTAAAAACTCAGCTTTTAAAGGAGCTGCTCCAACATTGCAACTTCCTAAAGAGAGTGTGATTACCTGGCACAATTGAGTGTTTTCCTGAAATAAGTATTATTAGAGCTGTCACACTGCTACAAAGAAAGGCTGTGGAGAAGGACTGACTATATAACATAATATGGAAAGGACTCATTTATAATTAGAAATATTATATTGATTGTAGAACCCTGGAACGGTTTGGATTGGAAGGGACCTTAAAGTGCGTCCACCAGACCATGTTGCTCCAAGCCACTGTGTCCAACCTGGCCCTGAGCACTGCCAGGGATGGGGCAGCCACAGCTTCTCTGGGCACCCTGTGCCAGCACCTCAGCACCAGCAGGTTAAAGCCATTCCCCTTGTCCTGTTCCACAGGCCCTTGTCCAAAGCCCTTCTCCAGGTTTCTTCTAATGTCTTTAGGCACTGGGAGCTGCTCTAAGGTCTCCCTGTAAGGATCCTTCTCTTCTCCAGGCTGAAAAAGCCCAGCTCTCAAGTCTGTTTTCATAGGAAGATGAGGAAAGCAGCATCAAGCAACTCAACTGAAATGACACTAATACAGGAATATCAAACCACCGTGAAACAAATGAGAAAA
This sequence comes from Agapornis roseicollis, assembly GCA_002631895.1. Taxonomy (NCBI): domain Eukaryota; kingdom Metazoa; phylum Chordata; class Aves; order Psittaciformes; family Psittacidae; genus Agapornis; species Agapornis roseicollis. The sequence goes on from NDXB01004135.1 coordinate 197,388, forward strand.
CCCACCAGTGGCGCTCCCTTATATTTTCTGATCTCAACTACCTCTCACATTCAAACACTGTGATTTTTATATGAAGTCATAATTTGAGGTCACATTTATGGTGGTGTGCCAGAACATCCTGCCTACTCTGGGATAAAAGAGCTGGAAGCCTGACAGCAATCAAGCCGCTGAAGTTTTACCTGGCAATCACTACAGAACCCAAGGGACTGAGTTGCCCAAATACCTCCAAATTTGAGGAAGGCTGAGATCTTTGAAACCAGTTACACAAAAGTGGCACAAGCATACTTCAAAAGCACTAGTGCACTATTTTCCTGAAGTTTCAGCATAAAGCACAATCAAGAAGGAATGTCAGGGCAGCCAGGAGCCATGAAGGCAGCCTTTGATGGGGCTATGAGAACAGAGACCAGTGGAAACCAAAGCACAGCCAAAATAAAAAGATTTTTAAAGAGCCAAACTTATCTTGTAGCAACTAAAAGGATGCCAAAGTTTATCCTGAGGGAGAGACACCCTTCTGATTAGACACAGGGATGCCTACTGTACATAAAATGGAGGAGTAGAGAAAGTCTACTTTGTGACCTAGCACACTGATTCCAGAACGCAAAAATAAGGCCTGTGCTTTTTTAAGTGGATGCATCTAATCCAACCGCATTAAAAATATCATCTGGGACCTCCATTTCATTGAGTTCACTGCTCAGCTCTTCTATTTTTGAGGCTACAGTGGAATATTCTAGCTCAAAAGACATGTTCCATCTCTTCCATAATTTAAAACAGATATTTTAGAAGAAATTTTGACTAGTGACCCGTTAACACAGACAAAGATAGAGAACACTAACACAGAAAAAACTCTACAAATAAAACGCTGACTACATTTAGCATAAAACAAACCCAGCTATGCTGTGAACTTCTACATGATGACAAAGTTCTTTGCTATCCAGATGACACAGGTGCAATTCATATCACCAAATTCTCTAATACGGTTATATATATATATGTGTGTATGTGTGTGTGTATTACATATTTCCTATATATTTTCTATTGGGGGAGCACAATTTTTTTTGATCAGTAATGAGGGCTGGTCTCAACTGTGCTGCATCCACACCTTGGGGTAAGTTCCACAGCAATGCTTGAAAAGCCTGGTTTGTGTGCTCAGAAAAATATCTCAGACACAATAATTTATGTTGCTGAGCAATACAGCTGTCTTGTGATACTCCAGAATCCCACTCTGTTGTTCACCTTGCCCTATAGCTCTTTTTTATTATTAGATTGCAAAACTTTGTCCACTGAAACAAAATATTTTTGCTCAACAACAGACTCCCTTTAAAGCATAAACAGTGTTTCTGTGAAAGCCCACAGCTACCAAATTCTGCCTTTAAACTGTTCTTTTAATTCTTCACAGCATCTATGGGGCAGAGAAAATAATGTTACATTTGTCTGTAATTTTAAGTGCTACATGGGCTGCGACACCATCATTCCCCATCACTCCAATCACAGGCTTCACCGAGAGGCACATGGAAATTGTTCCTCCAATTTTTTTCCTTCTTAAAGTAGCTATCCTCAAAACAATTCTCTTTTCAGTTACAGACCTAAATCATTGTCCATAACAATTACAGATATGAAGTTAAAAGTGTAATTTTATAGTCACTTTCTCTAAGAATGCATCACAAACTTGAGGCCTCAGCATTATGCTGAGCACTGTCACAACTCATTCCTACAATCTTCCAGGGTTTTAATACAACTTCCCCAGCATCTGCAATCAAGCTATGCAGGCTACTTACTTGAGCAAACTTGCATGTGCACATTCGTTTCACAGGAACAAAGACAACATACTTTAGTAATCTTTAAACACAGATGACTCTTTTTAAACAGAAGCTCTTGCTGCTTATATAGCGTGGCACGAATCCTTCCTTCCAGTAAGATGCTATCGGCAGATAGTGTCACATGAGCTGTGAAACTTAATGGACCAGAAACCTAAATCCATTACAGCCACACACGGGGACAGCTATCACTATTATTACTCTGCAAGTTCATGCTCTTTAAAAAGATGATTCTAAAGCAGACTGGATTTTTTTACTATTTTTTTTAATACAGATAATAATTTTGACTTTTATATTTTACCTCACAAAAACATTTTGTTTTGACACATTTTGGTCTGAATAGCATAAAATGAAATTGATTTCCGGGTTTGAGATGTTTCAGGGGTTTTTTTTTCATGTTTTTACCCCCATATTTCTATACTGCTTACTCTATTGCTTTTCTCACTGAAACAAATACAGAAAGAACTTCCCAAATCAGGAAAGAGGAAATCTGGGGATTTGTTTAGCTTTTGAGTTTTGCACTTAACTGGGTTGAAAAAAGCATGGATTTTTATTTCAGTCAAACATTTAGCACCAATTTCTGCTTTAATAGTAACTGGAGCAAAAGAGCAAAGAGATGACAAATCAATTTATCATCTTAATAAAATGTTTTACTTGAAATGGAAAATGCAATTCTCAACACATTCAACATTTGGAATTAATATGGCATTGGTATGAATTTAAAAAATAAAAATAAATGTCATTTCTTGTACTGACATCAAGGTCTGACTAATGAAAACAAACCAATTAACCACAGTGGCTGAAGTCTGTGACTTTAAAGTTTTCTTCTTGATCATTAGGGTTTGCAAATGCTGGCAATAAGGGCTGCTGGATGCCACGTACTCTTAAAGGATCAGAGCCTTTTTAGTTTTGTTTCCCTGGTCTAAGCATAACAGATTTAAAGAGGGGGTAACTGGAATAGCATTGATTTTCTTTATGAACCCTTACTTCCCTTTTTTACACTTACACATTAGTCCACAGTTAAACTGATGTGAGTTTTTCATTACAGGAAATTCTGAGCAGAAACAAAATACTACAGATTTGTCTGGAAGTACCAGTTAAAGAAAGAAATCATGATGAAGGTAAAATCTCTCTCAGTATTGACAAAGTCTGAGAAGCATGATCCTATTGTTACAATTTTTCATTTTATATAGATTTTTAGAGGAAAAGCTTTTCTACCTAGAAATTGGCCTAGATAGAAGACTTAAAAGTCTTCTCCAATCTAGCTGGTTCTATGATTCTATATTTGATGTTTTGAATGGGTTAAAAAAACCCAAAACAAACAACCTGTAAAACAAAAATAAATACTTATGAAACAACCTGGCTTAGTCTGACACAATGGAACAGGAATGAGATTAAAACCCTGCTAAAAACACGGAATGCTGGTACTTAACTGTGGAAGACACTGGCTTCCCACACCACCCAGGAATCATCAGCCTTGACCAGAGCTAACAAAGCAGTGAGTTTGCTAATGGTTCACTGTAGCGTGATTGCGCATTGAGAAATGCTCCAGGAAACAAGAGACCGACATTAACACACTCCTGCTGCTGGCAGTGAGATCAGGAGCAGGAATAGTGTCCACTCAGTCAGCTCTTTTGCAACATTCTAGGAATTGTTTTATTCCTCTGACTCTGAACTTTGCTGCAAGTTTTCATTAGAGCTTTGCAGAAAATCAAGTGATACGGAATTACTGTACAATGAGGACAGTTAAAATCTAGGGGTATTTAACTGTGCCTTCTAGTACTGTTGCAGGTAGTAAACATGTTGTGATATGGTTCAGAAGAACAAGATACCTTCACAGAAAAAGGTGGCCCATTTCTGATTTCAGATGTGCTCACTTTGTAAGGGTACCATTCACTTTTCATTAACCAAGTCTCCATCTACACTGTTATCAGTCAGATAAAATTCTACTCTTCTAAAGGTCACAGATTGCTAAAAAAACCCAAACAACCGAAAAACAACTTTGGCAGCAGTCCTCAGTAATAGTGAAAAAGACACTATTCAATGCATGGAAAACTAAAGCATTTGTGTATCTTCAATAAAGCAACTACAGAAAGTCCCAGATAGTGGTATGCCAAGATTTCTATTCTTCAAAGCAAGTGATCCAAATTCACTTTTCAGAAAGGAAAGGTGCATTTCTGATTAAGGCATTTACAAATGTACCTAGAAAATGTTCTTATATAATAGTATTTTCTAAAACAACCGAAGAAAAAGCTCCCTGAACAGTTTCCTCTACCCATTTTTAGGTTGATCATTCAGAACCCTGGATTTTCTCAACTACTATTAATCTATTCCAGACAATAATCACAAACCCAGATCTCCATCGTAATTTGGAAAGTCTCCATGGAAGAAGTAGAATCGATTCCCTGTGTTTCGTATACTGACATGAATGCCCATGAAATACAGTCATGAAACACAAGTTATCTTTGTTGTCAAGAGTTCAGCATTGGACTAAATGGACTCCAAATAGTGGTAAAACTGCTACTATAGCCTGGGAAAGAGTTAGGCCAATGAGAAATTTTTTTGACAGCTCCACTCCCATTGCACAAGTCTAAGTCACATTATGTTTAATTCAGAACAGATGATTCACTGATCACTCCTTTCTTCAGGTTTCAGATAGTGTCTCTCTAACGTATCACCAGTGACAATGAAAAATAAACACCAAAAAGTAAATTCACTTAGTATTTTATCATATGCCTTTGAGGATCAGTGTCCTGTTCTCTGGTACTGCATATATATCAGAGCAGTCATTGCTTCAGGAGCAGTCATAACTTTAGAATTAGTATAAACTTAGGATTAATATAAACTGGGTTCACACCAAAATGAAGCCCATTAGCACATGCTGTATGAGACATACATAGGGAATATCATACATCAACATTTTATCTTCAACTACTGCCTTTGGGCATGGCTCTGTATGCAGCACTGGAACATGTTCTCTTTTCTGTATGCTAACAACTCATTTTACCATCTGAAAAAGTCTTACCTTGAAGGAAAACATGATCCCACCAAAGGCAACAAGACAAGTCACTGTGCCACTGCTGAAACAATGTCATTCATTTCTCAGAGCATTGCTTTTGGTTTGGTCTTTCTTACAGCTCTCTCCTCCCTACATGGACATCTCCTTTCTCCACACTCACAGCATAAACTATGTCCTACCATCAACCGCAATGCTATCATCTTCCCACTGTTATTTATGCAAAATGCTGTAACACCTGCTCTCTGCTAAAAACTAAAACTAAAACCACCACCACCTCACAACAGAGGTCTGGAATTTAGAAGTACTGATCCGTATTTTTTCATTACTACCTGCTATGTCTACTTACATACTGCCACCACGGACATTTTGCCTCGGATAACTTGATGCATTACAGCAACTTCTGCAACCCTCCATGCCTTTACCAGTGTAACCCATGAAGTGGTTGAGTTCCACACTGTTAGTACCAAATCACAATTAAAACAGAGCAACTCTTGGAAACCATACACAAGCTAAGTGTGAGGCTGATTTGCTGATGGTAGTACTTCTCTGTCTTTACTGTGAGACCGAGGTACCCCATTTTAAGGGTGATCATAAGCCACCAAAACAAAACAGTTAACCAGAAAAATCCCACTAACATGATAACATGATAAAGCCAGTATAGCCATTAATCCCAGCAGACTTGGATCAAATAAAATGAAGCAAGCTTATTCTTTAAAGTACTTATTCCACAAAGAAGAATTTTGTTCACAGAACACCAAAGAAATGGCTACGGCAAGCCACAGTAGACGATTTTCCAAACATAGCTTCCAAGTGTTACTCACAGGAATACACAGATGTACTTCAAATAAAGTAAATATGCCTCAGCTAATTAAAATAGCACCTGAGATCAGAAATGAAAACTGTGTTGTTGATGTGGGATTTCAACATCTGAAATAAGCAACGAAGTAGTCATCTTGTGGCTTTTTCAGTGTATGCACTTGAAATAGGAACACAGATTAACTATTAAAAAATACACTGGACTATATGTTATCCTCTAAGGTTTGTTCTGGTCAGCATACACTTCACAGTATCAGGCATTTGATTGTTCTTCTTCAATTTCTTATTCACTTAGCTAGTCTCAAATATTTTAAGGATTCTGGAAAAGTGAACTGGCAATATATTTGAACTATGAGAAGGATTAAATATATGAATAACAGACATAAAAATCAACTGGTCAAATCTCACTATGTTTAACATTATCTTGTTAAAGCCCTGAGAACTCTGTGTAAATCAGTTTTTTCTCCCACAAAGGTAAGCTCATTCTGCATTTGCAGTCAAGCCCTGTGGTTTAATCTTTAAAAGGGATAGCTTTTGTGACCAAAGGTGGCAAAAAGCAATTACTTTAATGGAGAGGAGACAAAAAAGGGGAGTTGTTTCCCATCTCCATGTACTTAAGTTGGTCACAAAAGATTTCTGAAGCCATGATCACCATTTGTGAAACAGCACAAAAATCCCACTGATCATTTAACCTCAGCAGATAATACAGACATCTGGAAACAGGTTTAAGTCATCAAGATTTACTGTTGTGCTTAACAGAGTGGAAAGATTAATTATGTTAATGCCCTGAACTCCCTACTTCCCATTTAGTAACCTGACAACACCCACACGTGCACACACTTTATTTTGTTTTTCAACAGGATGAAACAGGATCTCTCTGTTGAAGAGCTAAGCAATCATCAGGGTCTGCCAGCAGCAAGTAGCTGGTATCCTGCCAAGGATATCTGCATTATAACGAATCCAGTATCAACCCATCACTGCCATTGAAGGCCCAACTGTATCAACCATTCCCCAAATCTTTCCTGGGTTGAAGTCTGGGATGTGGGACAGTGATTTCTGAACACACATGATGTTAGAGGCATCCTTAATATTTATAATCACTGAGTACATAAACTGTTAGAGCATATGAAATGGAACAGTGATGGGATAAGGGCAAATCTGCAGCATGAAGACAGGGCTCGTATCACATGATGAGAAAAATCATAACTGAAGAGCACTACAAAAAATAAACAAAACAAAAAGAAATGATTTTTCCAGATTAGCACAGCAAGATAGCTTTGTGGTGGCTGCTATTCTACAAGCAGAGATTTTTATTACCAAAATCTGTAATAAGAGACAGCTTAGACCTATGCCTTCTATGAAGGTGGAGAAAATTGTTTTTCCTTATATTTAAAAGATTATCACTTCATATCTCATCTCTTCTTATTAAGTTTACAGCAATATTAAAACAAGATTTGAGTGAATAAAGAACATAATATACTCCAAAATAGAGAACATATTCTTTGGAGCATTATAAATGCTCCTGTCTGCTTGAATGGAATTTTAATGGAACAACCCACCCTCTTCAGAGAAAAACAAGAAAAGATGACAGAAAATATTATCCTTTTCCAAAATGTTCATTAAGCATTCTTGCTTTACAACCACCACAGATCACTCTGTGGACTCTCGTCACTCAGGGACAGCATCAAAGGTACTATCTGTAAGTAATTAACAAACCACCCCTATAATAATTTATTAACTCTTTCTACCACCCAGAATATTTTTACAAATGGAAACAAGTGATCTGAAAAAGAAAGAAAAAAAAAAAAAAAAAAACCTAACAGACACCATTATTACAATAATCTCTGATTTTCACATATCTCTGAAAATTTTACCACTTTTCATTAGCAAGCCAAAGAAAATCAATCCAGTTTGCGATGTGAGCAAGGTAACAGTGCAAGGCTCCACAGGCCAGTGGACAGAGACACCGTGTTGAGACCTGGGGCTTCTGAGCATAACACCAAAATAGTTGTGTGACATAACGTCTAAACCTTGAGAAGCGCAAGGGAAAAACTCTATGTTTGAAACACAGACATTATATTATGAGCTTACAGCCAAATATCTGCTGGAATTTACTGTTTGCTCCCAAAACAAATCTTTACCTGCGTCACTGAAACGAAGCATGAAGGCAGGCTCAAATATGAATCCTCTGTCATAAACAGGATGCTGTTTCCTTATTGTCACACTATGCCAAAAGCTGAAGTGACAAAAAAACGCCATAAATATGAGATTTTGCTACCAGAGACTTTGTCTACTTTGCCTTCAGCAGAGATTTTTTTATTCTGTTTAAATTTTCAGCATATAAAGGTGGGCTGGGTCCCAAATTTGAGAAGACCAAAAAAGAAAAAGACAAAATACTGTGTGCCTGTTGATGGTGATAATTAATGGTAATTAGTAGATGGGAAAAACTTAAAGGAAGTTCACTTGAAAGGCAACTGCAAGTTTTCTTACATGTTATCTCTTAGGTGTTATACTAAGATCCCGGAAGTGATAAAGCATTAACACAATAAAATTAAAGGCATCACAATTGCAGCTGCCTGAAGACAAGATCAAGGACTTTACATAAAAAAGCAGAGCAGATATCAACAAATAACAATCACAAAGCTACTAATGAGAGGTTCAAAAGAAAGTTCAGCATTTCTGAAGCAGTGCTATACACTGAAGATGCTTGTATCTTTATCAACTGGTAAAAATGATTCATAGGTCTCTTATCAGACCTATGAACACGATGAGTGTTGGTGAACTTCAGTGGAGAGCAGAGGGCAGACATGCCCATGATCTCTGAAGTCCATATTTTAAACTGAAGATTAGCAACAACGGATGACCTTTGAGAGACTAGAATATACAAATATCTACACTCCAAGCCTTAACTATGCTAAAATCACTTAATATTTGCTTTATCACCAAAGCAGCAATTCCTTTCTTCTACTGCTGATAAACCCAGTTAAGCCGGTTTGTTTTTTACTTGTGTCCTTCCTTTCCCATCATGTAAAAACTATCTGGATATGTTTATCTGAAAAGCACCATGAAGTACTTTTTCTGCCCTCTATTATATTTAGATGAAAACTTCACCATGCAGCAGATAAGTTCAGCTGTGCATTAAGGGGCAGAGACATGTAACAGTTACTGGCTGTGCCATCCCAAACTTAAACAAGTATGTTGCTTCTTATTTCACCATGATATAAAGGCTGCTTTAAAGTTGGTAAAATAAATGCAAAAATACTTGCTACTTCTGCACTCTTTTAATCAGTCCCACCTCGAGGCTGATTAAAAGAAACCAAGTTAACCCAGCATTCAGGAGCAGCAACCAGCAATGAAAGATTGTTTTCAATAGCTGGAGATAACAAAGAAAGTAAATTTACCTAAGATATTTTTCTCTTAGCAGCATAACATTTAGCTAGCTAATTTTAGTTAAGTATCAAAAAGGTTGGGAAATGGTGGCACTACTACTTTATGCTAACAAACAAAACCCCCTTAAAACAAGAGTGGTACATTTTCTGCTTATATTAGAGCAAGGGCTTGTTTTGTCTTGTCAGTTCTTCCACTGCTTCACATACATTTAAATAACATATGCAAAAGAGGCAGAGGCTTTAGAAGTCCCTGCTAAGCACTCTGAAAATGGGGCAATATTTATCCATCATGATAAAGTAAAGTGCAGCTTCAGGAGGACTAAACTACTTCAAGTGAGTGCCGATGTATACCTGCTACATCTTGGAGTAGAAAATGTAGTAATAAACATGTCTTGGAGTGGAAAATGTAGAAATACTGATGACAATCTGGTATAACAATTTATATCTGAGAACGGGCCCTGCTCCTGAAAAAGAAGTTTTTCCTCATGACTCAGTTCAGGATACTGTGCTTGGTGATGTATCAGCCATGGACACCACTGGGTTTCTCCAGAAAATAATGCAGTATCTTCTAGCACAGAACAGTGAGGAAAGAAAACTGAATGCAGACACTTTGTAAGTGCGACTTATGACCCTATAACGTCTGCAGTGATCTGATACCAACTCTCTGCTGCAACAGAGGTTTTTACTGCCTTCACAGCAGCATGCACCATAAATGAACAAGAGGGAGACAGCACAAAGGAAACAAAAACTAATCTCAGCAAGGTGAAGCAGAAGACTGGGAAAAGTATCAGCAAGTAGGTATCCTTTGTTGTACACTGCTCAAGGTTTGCCAGGCTCATTGTTTCCACCCCCTTTAAACAAATCTTAGTTTAGGAAAATAATTATATCATTAAGCAGTTAATAGAAGTTATTAAAACTACTGGACATGGTCAGGTCAATGCAACAAAACTCTTGCCAAAATTAAAAGAAAAACATAAATAAATTAAAAGACACCAGCCTTTTTTCTCTACCATAAAGCTAAGAAGAAAAAAATAAAAAAGTATGTATTTTTTTAAACCACTATTAATCACTTGTTAAGCAACAGAAAATTAAAAAATCGTGCAAGTAAAATATTCAGGTTTTCCATTCTTTAGGGAAAACAAAGTATTTTACACATTTTGAAATTTAAAATCTTAAGAATAAAAACTGAAGCTATTTTTCAACTACAGAGGCTTTCACTATCTGGTATCGGTTTTTGTGCTGATTAGGGAACTCAGACACCCAATTACTGGTTTGTGAAATTTTACATAATTAACAGGGACAGAAGTAAATCTAGACACAAAGAACCACTCCATATTCTCATTATAATTTAAACTGCATTCATTTTCAGGCTCTTCAAGAAGGATCCCCCATCTCAGTAGTACAGATATGGAAAGAAATGGTCCTGTCACCACAACTGCATCAGAATTGAAGCCTTAACGAACAATACTAAATCCCTAGATTTGCAACACAGGTGTTTCTCAGAACTGTTAACCCATTTAGAGAGCAAGGCCTGCTGACTTTCAGTGAGCTCCAAAACCACTCAGCATGTCCCCAAAAGTGTGCAAGTTATGTATTAAAAAATATATGGCATATTCAATAAAACATCCAAACTAGTTCTGCATTCGGTAACTGCAAAGAAAGTCTGTTCCCACCAACCCCTCTTAAGTAGCAGTTCCCCTTCTGTCATTTTGTTCCTGTCTTGTGATGTTTCACTGGCTGCTGTTGAAGGATTGTCTTTTCCCTGAATACATGACTCCTTGTAGTCAAGTAGAAGAATGCTGTTGTTCTATCATCAAATACAACCACCTGGAGTAATCAATTAGCAGAGATTTGCATCAGGACTCTTACACAGAGTGATGACAACCAGGACCACTGGATATCAGTTGTTATCTACTGGACCAGGTCTTGCCCTGCTCTACAGACATGAAGTAGGTGCAAACCTTCTACAAATGCATTTAAATTCTGCAGTTAATATACACCTAATATATTATTACAGATCCTTTTTTAATTACCCAACCTTAATAACACAAATGCTACTACTTTTCTTAGAACACTAATTTTCTAGAGATACTTTGTAAGTCAAAGATATTTTCATGATCACCTAAGTAGTAAGGTTTGTTCCCCAAAGTTTTTTTAATCCACACACATTTGTATGTCTTAGCAAGCTTAACTACTTTAAAATTATATTTCTCAATTTTAATTTGCTAAAATACTTTCTCTTGCAAACCAAGTTTTCAGAACTAAAAATATGTGTGTGTTTTTGATGATCTACTTTGAGGAACAGTCAAAGTGGAGAACACCTGTGGAATGCCAATTAAAAAGTGCAGGAAGAAATAGCCTCAAGAAAAAAAAAATTGTAGAATGCTCATATTGCGCTTCTACATGAAATTTGCATAAAGCACATTTTGTTTTAAAACTATTCTCTTAATTTTTGCTTCTAAAAATAGAGCAGACCTGTGAGACTTTAGTACAACCTATTAGTAAAGAACTATCAGTTAGAAATAATCCTTTATTTTTTGTCAAATCCATCCAAGCAGTTTTTAAATTCCAGTTGAGCTCTGATGAGCTTTTAATTTTGTTGTTTTTCCTCTAACAATCCTGGCTATTTCTCCATGCATGTTATTCAAAGCAGATATGAAAAACCCTTCTCAACTGTCTGCAACGGCTGGTGCAGAAGTTACAGTTGTCTTCCTTTTTGCACACAAGCACTCGCGCATGCACACAGCCCCCATGTCAGCAATGCATGCACAAAGACTCACGCTGTGAACATGTCTCTGTCCCCAAGGTACGACAGTTTACAAGGGTGATGTCGGAGCAGCACATTTATCACACTTCAAATTTCCTCTTCAACCTTTTGCAGAGAAAGTTGCTGACAATCATCTTACTACTACTGCCCTCTACTGCTTAGAAATCAGGGACAGGATAAAAACTACATTGAATTAATTCTTGACCTAGGAACTTTAATGAAGAATTATTGCATTCTTAAATCTGTAACTTTTTAATTAGCAGCATTATAAGAAAATTAAGACCTGTGGCAGATGGTTCTTTCCTCTGTTTTGGATCATGCGTTATTATTGAGATTGTTAATATTGATAGAAACTGCAGTGTTTATTTCAAAGGCTTAGGAAAGGCAATTTAAATGAATACTCAGAAAATACATAAAGCTATTTCTTTCCCAATAAAATGACATCTGCAAAACGCACAAGTGAATAAAGCTGAGTTCATATGCCAACACATTTTGTTTGTATAACTGAAAATCATGCTCACGTCATGGATTAAACTGGACCTTTAAAACATGAGGTGCCCCCACTGAAAAGCAAGGTGTGAATATCTCACTAATGATTGCGGGGCAAACATACAAAAATCAGATGTTAACAGAGTCAGTTTAAGACCATCCCATGTGTTTGTTAATAATTTCCTCCACAAGCCAATGTATTTTCATTTCAGTTCGATTCAGTCACAAATAAGATTCACTGAATATTACATGAAATTACTAGAATAGGATTTCCCACCCCCACCCCACTCCCCCTTAACATTTGGAACTATTTCTCACCCTTTTCCATTCCTCCAAGATTTAACAGCTTCCCCTTTGCTTCATACTCAGTAGAGCACAGAAAGTGGACAGATGTTTCAAACATAGGTGATGAGGTCACATCTCCTCCTGTGCTGCATTACAGGCTGTACTATTTGTATTGAAAACAGATCTGAATGAGACATCAGATTCATACTCCTCCAGAGGACATTAAAGACAATGTCTCGCTGATCTATTTCTCACACATGTCTATATTCTAACCCTTCAGGCCCAACGGCAGCTAGCTGCTACTAGGCGGCACTCAAGTCAACCCTACTTTCACCATCGCTACAGCAGTTTTCCAAGAATGTATTTTCCTATCATGGATTCATTTACTTTCATGCAATCATTACACATTACAAGGATGCTTTTGTAAAGCTCACTTGGTGATCTACCCAAAAAGCCCTGCATCTGAACTCTCTCAGACCCCAGAGCTGCCATAAAGCTCATAGCAGCAAGGTCAGAGTAAAGGTTCAGAAACAACAATGCAATCACTGCTCCATACAAATACCTCATTAAGCATAAGGAAAATGTTTTATTAAAGTGATCCCCTCTCTCTCTATATATGTAATTCTACAGCTATGGATGGGTCTCACTACACAACTGATTACAAACTTAATCTGCAAGAGACTATGACTACAGCTATGTAAGATGCCAAGTTCCTTATGTAGAAGAGCAACTCTGCATGTTTATTTGCACACAGAATTTGTTTTTATGCACACAGTAAAAAGACTGATTACGACAAAAGCAATTTTCACTGTCTAGTTTTTTGCTGCTAAGCCTATTATACATACTGTTTGCTCTGGATTCTCGTGCTTCTTCTACTTACCTACAGATACTAACTGAACTAAATGCTGCTACTCTTATTAATTTTTCATTCATGGAGCAGAACAAATTGCCAGTTCTCCACAAATACATATAATCATATTTTAGATGTTGAAGTGCATTAACTTTTTAATTTAAGAACTAAGGCTATTAGTTGAATACCATCTGTCTGGTGTCATTTTAATTAATTTCTAAATTGGAGAAACACTGGCTTGTGAGGACATATAAACTGGAACGTCCAAAATGCAGAATATCAAGGACTGTCAAACTACTGAAACTGTTCCACCTCGTTAAACCTCACCTGTAGTTCTGAACACTGTGGTACTGTGTCAGCTTGTGCATGACACACATCAATGCCTCCTGGGATAGGGAACATTTACTCTCACAAGGGTGAAAAGGATGGAGTTAGGAAGAAAAGTAATCAGAGGACAGACATACAAATTAGAAATCTTCCGATAATCATAAGTATAAAAAGCAAAATTGAAAATAATCCCTGCTAGTCTGAGGCTTCAAGTGTTAGTTAACAAGAATTCTAATTATTTTTGCAGTTTGGTATTTTTACTAAACATGCACCAAAATATGAAACTTTCAGCTAATAGAACAAATGTGTAGGTAGACAGCATTCTTTTTGGCATTATTTCATTAGCTCCATGAAGAATGATGCCAGAAAAACAAAGTCTAAATGCAGTGCAACTACCTGGATAGACAATTCATAAAGGGGGAAAAGAAGTCAAAATCAACAACTGGCAGCATTCTGCAGAAAAGCTGGTATTTATTACTACTGTTACAAAGCTTAAAACATTCATTCACCTTGGAAATTTTATTGATAAAATTCCACAGTAAATTTATGCCATTTTATGCTGCAGTTCATATGAAGCTAACATATGCCTTGCATCCCCAGCTTTTGTAAACCTTTTACCTGTGATTCAGACTGAAAGCCTGCATCAGGTGGCAGTACTAAGCCTCACTTGAACTGAGAGATTACTCAACACCTGTGAAGTGTACAGTAACAGATGGAGAACAGCAGCAAATGATGAATTTTCAAAGGGGCCATTTGGTAGCCAACCTAAAATCTATTACCATTAGTAGTCAACTAAAAACATTTAGTAACATAAGTGCCACATTATTCACTTATCAATATTCTTCAGTGCCCCTTGGCAGCATGTATTAAGAGTTCAAAACATGGAAGAAAAAGCCACTCTCCTGAAAAGTAATGGACAGGTGGGAAAACTACAGAAGTCTCCTTGCTCACAGGTCATGTACAGATGATCACAAGCTACTAGACTGTTACGACTTCCATTACCACTGAACCATATCATATGACAAGTTTTTGTTCTTTTATCCCACTATAAGTGCCAAAGAAAATGTATTAGTTTCAACTTCCATTCTTAAACCACAAACATGGTTTAACTCACTTTTCCTTGCAACTTTTATGAGCTAATAGCTCAAAAAATGGTCGCTTAGCACAGATCAGCTGATGAGCAGCAAACAGCTGAGGCACCAGGCTTCCCTCTACCCCTTGTGTTAACAGACACATGGAGCTGTTGTAAGGAATCATGTGAGTGCTACTCATCCACTTCAGTGCAAAACAGGCCCACGTGGCTTAAAACTGCTGATGAAGGGTTCAAAATTAATGCAGAATGGAGATAAAAATCCCCTAAATATTTGCTTCCTCCTATTTTTTTGCTCCACTGGAAAACAGCTGAGCAGCAAATACTTCTGGAGGAGCTTGAGGCTCCTGGGGATTTGCAGAGATTCCAGCTGAAGTGTGACAATGCCTGCTGATGCTCAAGAGGAAGCAGTTACTTTTCTGCATCAAAACACAGCTGAGGGTGTGAAGAAAAACTACCACAGCACTTCACTGCTTGCTTTCATGGGAAGTTTAAAAGCAGGGCCCAGAGTACAGTTAGTTAAAAACAAAAAAACTGGATGCTGAAGTGATTTCCTACATACAAGCGTGCAGCCACAACCACTTGGGTAGACGCAAGATGTCAAGTATGACATACAAATAGTATATATACATGGTATGTATACAAAGATGTACTATGTCATAGTACCAATGCCTTTTTATAGATAAAGTGATGTTGATTTCAACAACAACAAAAAGATTAAATCATGCTTTTCTTCCCTATCTTGTACTCTCACACACCTCAAGACATATTATGTTCTATATAGATGCAGAGAAATGTGCACACACACATTTACAAACACATACTTGTAGAAAACTTTTCTTCCAGAGTAGCCTTATTCTACATTTACAAATGCAGCTGCTTAGACAATCAGCAAGACTCCACTTACAGACATTTAGAGTGTGGAAGTCTTTTACTCCTCTAGAGTTTACAGTTTCTTACTTCGTGACTACTTTAGCATGAGACTTAGCTGAATGCTGCTGCTGTATGAAAGAATTTGCCTCTCCTGCCTAAAACAGAGGGCTCAGGAAAACACAGTCATCCAAACATTTCTCTTACAACCAGCACGAACTTGAAACATCTTAAACAGAATCAAGCAATGCAGCTTAAGAAAGATGAAATTTGCAGATCCTTGTTAGGAACTGATATTCCAGGGGGGAAAATCAAGGTACTAGGCTATAATATTTTTTAAAAAGTAACTTAATCTACATGTCAGAGTGGCACACCATCACCCAATATTAGTCTTAAAGAAGATATTTGGACAGCAGTATTTCACAAAGCAGGAAAAAAGAACAATAAGTACTCAAACAACGGTTCTGACATGTCTCCAAATGAAATGACTTTCCCAGTGTCACTTCTGTTAAAGCATTCCTGATTAAAGTCTCAGTAAAGAATACTTAAAATGTTGGGGGTTTTATTTTTCTAATACATGCTTCCCTACATGAATACTATCTGTGGTTCAGAGCTCAGAGTACTGGTAGCTTCTCAAAGCTTTTGAGTTAAAGAATCTTTATGATGTGATCCGCTTCACTTCAGGGCAATATTCACGTTCTAGCCATATGCCTCACAACCTAGTATTATTCAACAGGAACAAAAAAAATTCAAAACACATTTATTCAAGTGGCCTGGCTAGAAAGCTTCTTACAGGCATATTTTTGTGCTGTGGATATTTTAATACAGCTCAACATTTAGTAAAGTGTGACTGAGATCAAATGTTAGGAATTTTGCTGACACCTGACATGGAAATTCTGCTAATTTAATCACTTATTGACTCATCACTCAAAGTAAAAGCTTCTTTTCCTTACCTCATGTATGCATAAGCACCTAATAAAGTCATCTTATCAAAAAGAACTAAAGCAGATATGAAAGATCTGTTTCTCCCAAGACAGCCATATAATGAAAAAATATCTGCTTAAACCTCGACAAAAAATGTTCTTCTGTTAGCATGGACTGAAGCCCACATCTGGCCATCGTAACAGTTGGTAACAGAGAAAAGAACATACTGTACACAATCTAAACAATCCAGTTAGTAGATTTGAGAGCGAAAAGGCCAAAGACAAGAAGGTATAAACTGCAGGGATAAAAGCATCTTACAGGAGTAATGAAATAAGCTTGAGCAAATACTTTCAGTCCATGGAAGAAGTACTTCACTTACGTGTTATCGTTCTGCAAGTTGTTTATTAAAACAGAAAGACCAGAACAGACTTTGCTCTTTAAACCGGCCACAAATAATGGGAGATCATTCCAACTGCAACATTAATTTTAAAGGCCAAAGTAAAATTACGCTTAAAGCTCAAGTTATGTTCCTACCTGCCCATCTTGACCCACATGAACTTGATGTATCTGCAGGTTTCCCTGTAAAATAAGAGCAGTGACAATTAAAATGAGTTTGCAATTTTGAAAGTTGGTCTGCCCTGAAAAAGGCCTGTTTATCATCTCATTATTAAACAACTTCAATATTAAGGAAACCTATTAATTTAGGAAATTCTGCTGAGGGTTATCTTGGCAATCCAGCTACAATTCGATGGTCAGAACTTTTAACCACAGAGGATAAACAGACTAAAAGCAAGGACGCTTTTCAGCACCAGCATGTTTTGCTTTCTTAAAGTTACTGTATGATGTACAATATTTTTATACAGAGTTTGTTTGCATGGCTTTTGAGGTAAGCTTTGGGGTTTTCCTTATTTATATAAAACTGCAAATTTAAACTACTAAACTAGAATTAGCAGTATTAACACTTTTACATGTGTGGAGTACAATCTATTGTTGGTTGTTATGAAGTTACTACCTATGCTACCAGATTTTTTTATTTCATCAAAATTTGATACCAACACCATCATAGTTCTGCCGCAGAAGTTGATTACATAATAAAAAAATCAGTATTGTAAAGTATTTAAAGGAAACTGTAGCTACAAAGTAAAAAGGACAGCATGAAATGAAGCTTTTATTCATATGTTCAGGTACATGTTTTCAGAAGTATACTTGGATTATAAACACAGTTTCCCAAACACAGAGACATGCAGTGAAACAGCACGTTTCTTTGAGGAAAACAATCCCACTAGTTCTTTGATTTGCATATTTTCTGCATTTTCTCTTACTGGCAGCATTTCTTATTTGAAGCTGTGTACATTATAATAAATTTAAAACCAGATGTTTTCATTTGTCATGGACAGACGTAGTCCTTAAAAATCTTACACACAGGAACTTCAGAGGAAGCCAATGGGCGCCTCAGGATCAATTACAATTATTATCTGCTGAATCATAGTTTTTTCAGTGTCTCCTTACCCAAAACCTGCTTCAGTTTTGTTGCAGCACATTATACATCCCTTTAGACCCAGAACATTTTGATCATTCCTTATTTCTCCCTAGGTCTGAGAAGCTCTTCAAAGAAAACTGCCTTTAACTATAATATTTATATAATATTTACAATAATATTTACTCTACAATAGCTCCCTTTGCTAACAATACCCCTCTTCAACAACAGTCATTTTATGAGATGTGATTTAAAGTACTTTGGAAATGGATTAAGCCTACCCACAAGCAGATGTGCTTCACATTGAGTAAAAAACACTACAGAGAAATCACAGATTAAAACTGTAGGCTGCATTTATGTTTAAACTTACACAGCTATTGCTTCTTCATGTAAACAAAGTGCACAAGAAATCAGCAGTCTTAGCAGTTAGGAGTCTCTATACATTTTTAAATGCCCTAGTGAGAGGCATCCATCCCCAAGGCAGTGGGGTTGGGACTAGGTGATCTTAGGGTCCTTTCCAACCCTAACTACTCTATGATTCTATGAAATAACCAACAGCACTCTCACCCAGGTAAATTCAGCTGGCTTTAACAGCTGTTTTGCCTGAGTAGGGGGGAAAAGTCAAAATTAGAGGGTTCACTACTGGATTTATCTATTTCCATTCTACTACACTATGATTATGGAAAACAATATGAAGTGCAAATACCTCAGTGTCAGATTACTTGATCAGTTTTACTTCATTCTGCAATGTATCTCTCTACTAGAAAGAGTTTGAAGGTTTCTCCAGCTCCTGTTCAACAGTTCCCACAGCTAAAGACACTGAGCATTCTGAACACATTGAGTTCATAAACCTAATTAAAATAATTTCATTTCTCAAAGGCAGTTCAAATACCTAAACTGGTTTCTTATAATAATCTGTAAGTACTAAATTTCCAAAGACTATCAGCAATATACAACAGTCATTCATGTAACACACACACAGAGCTGTCTTGGTCGGTCAAGAAAAAACCCAAAGCAAACAAACAAAAACAAACCCACAACCCAGAAAGACAGAAGGAGCATATTGCATATACTGCCATAAAGCTCATTTCATCCTGGCTCCACCTCATGCTCTCACTTCTAACCCTGCTGGTCTCTGTAGAGCATTGTAACGGATCCCAGAGGTTCAGGTTTAGAATTGGGGCCCTATGTTCTGGGCAACATCTTATCCACGGGTACCCAAACTTTTGGCTCACCTCACTGTCCTGCGTGATTTGGACTTGCTCGCCTTGGGGAACCTGGGCTATGTGGAGATGGCCCTGTGGGATCCGCAACAAAAGAAAACACCAAGAAGCATCAGAAGACAATCATAACTAGAGGAAGAAGCTATTACCTTGGATTCAATACAGCTTAACGTACGGAAGCCAAATGCTTATTCAATGAAAACCACTAAAGAGAGCTTTAAAAATAATAAAGTCCATACATATTTCCCCATCTTATTACGCAAAGTATAAGCAGAAGGACTTTGAAGAAAGAATGGTTCATTTTCACATAAAAGGAAAGAAAATAGGCATAATAATATATAACATTTATGTAGCACATTTCTCTACAGACACAGTGTCTGCATTTTTGATTGATACACAAAGTATGAGACTAACTTGCTTTGGCAGATTAGCATTGTGCCTGAAACATTAATCCCATTTAAAGACCAGTTCTTAAAACAGATACACCAAGACTAGCTACTTGCTAAGAGTGAGGTTTTAAAAGGTTATTTGTGACTGTCCAAAGAGCTTTATGCATTCCCATAATTTGACTGAAGTACAGTACCATGCTAAAAACTCTCATGCTGCTTTATATTGGCATGAAATAGTTAATTTGAATGCAGTTACACTGGTTTATGTTAGTGGAGAATCTGTTGTAACAGTTTTAATAATGTTAATACTTTGTATTGTTGACCATACCCACCACTTCAGAACAGTATCAAGCCAACCATTTGATCAAAACATAGATAAGAGTGGATGGAATTCCTTGTGCATCCTGACTAGCCCAGTGAAGTCCTTGCTACTGTGATTTACCTGAAGGGAGATTGGATTCTAAATAACCTACTTCAGGGTTTATAAGGCTTTGTGTTCATTTTAATATGCCTGCATGAGACAGAGATTAAAGATAATCATTTGGAATTCTGTCAAAGGCTCTTCTTATTTTATAACACAAGAACAATTGCATATGATTTTCAAAGAAACACAGATCCCTCTATTTCAAACAGTTTCATTTCCTTTAGAAGGAAACTGTCTATTTATAGGAAGAAAAAACATACTAAAAGTATTGCTCTGACAATAGGGACTGTATATAAAATTATAGCACAGCCCAGTCCATGTTGAGATTAGAATCACTTTTCCTCCTTAACATCAAGCTCTCAGGGCTCCCAGGAAAAAGCACCGAGCATTTAAAAGACCCATTTATAGAGTTTTCAAATATAAGCCACTCTCCTTTCTGATTAAAGAGAGAGGGGAAGAAGGTGGCTTTATTCATCTTTGTATTATGTAGCATTCCAGAAAAGAACTGCTCACTCATCTTTTGCAGATAATAGCTGACTTTCAAAGGACAGTCCTTTTGGTTTGTTCACAAATCCAAGTCAATACTGATTTCTTTTAAACATATATACTGTAAGTATCTAACTACCTTACTGTTATGACTGTTAGCCTGCTCTATAGTGCAGTTTCCTCTCCACAACTCCTACAGTTGCTGACTGGAGTTCCTCCCAATGACTTTCATTTCAACTCCTTTCACTTTCATGCACTCCTTAAAAAATATTTTGGCTACTGTTTAAGTCCTCCTTTTAAGCAATTGTTACAGCTCTACCAGGTGCCTTCAACAGTGTGCTGCATTATCTTGAAATCTTCCCCCAGTTTCCATGACTCCTCTACTGCTACTCTTGGTAGCAGTCTTACAGACATTTTTTATAAGATTCCAAATGCATCAGTCTTTCACAGCCCTTTTTTCTTCATTATCTTTCAGAGCAACGTCATCATTTCCATGCTATTTGCAGGTCTGCATGACCAGACTTGAATATTCTCTGTGTTGATAGAGAATTTTCATTGTTTTATGTGTAAATTATTCAGTTGGACAGATTTTCTCCTTCTCTCCTGCACTGCCTCTCTTACCTGGGAAGAGAATACTATAAATATCTACAAATATCTATTCATTACCCCACTTCAGACTCCTTTTTGTAATGGTATTGATCAAAACTCTTGCAACAGCCAGACCACTAGCTACTACATTTTATATCATTGACTAACATCTCAGGAATTCTTGATTATTTGCCCCATTTCCACCTGTTTTTTTACCCTGGTTTCTAAGGGAAGTGGTCTTATGTGGTCATCATGCAGAGCAGGCACATACATCTCTGTGCATGCTTTTGTTTTGCACTTGGACACTACCTAGCCCAGTGAGTTTTGGGGTTTTGTGGGTTCTGTTTTGTTTGAATTTGAATTTGAAACAACCCTTGTAGACAAACTGTAATACACAGGAACTAAGGCCAACGTGAGGTTTTTTTCAGAGTACACTAAAACCTTATCTAAAAATAATCATGGCTGAGTTATGGTAGGAGTCCCAGGCTTAAAAAAATGTCAGTATTTATAACTTTTACTTATATACATGTATCTAAATGAATACACATGTAAGGGATTCAGCTAGCAGATGTTCAAAAATGCCTAAGAATGCAGAGTTTTTTAAATGAAAATAAATAAATAAATGCATTCTTGTTTTGAAAGTCATAGCTGGAACTACCTCTGAAGTGTAAATCATATGTTGAGTACGTCTACTATTATTATCATGGCAAGCGTGAGCAAACAGCCAGGTGGAGACTACTCATTCTATATATAGTAATCAATGTGCATTTGTTTGCAATAATTGCATGAACACATCCTGTATGAAGATTTTTTGCCAAATAATTTTTTTT
>NDXB01004135.1:222748-239448 GCA_002631895.1 Agapornis roseicollis
TGCTTTTTTTTTTTTTTTTTTTTTTTTTTGGGGGGGGGGTGGTGGTGTTTCTTCTTAGGAGGAAAGAAGAGAGAGGATTCAACAGTGTCTAAAAATAAAACATCCTTTATAAGTATTGTTTTTCCTCTCTAAATCTCTGACCAGACAAAAGTGATTATTTATCCATTTTTAAACATTCCCCATTAAAAACAAACACAAACATGAATAGCAAACAGCTATCATGTAAACTATCTAGCCTCACGTTTGCAACTTTGATATATTTGAGAATCCCTGGCACCAAGAAGCTACACAGCTGAACTCCTGCTTTTATATTTTCCACTGCACTGGTTACAAAGGGGTACTTTGACATGAACAAACAGCTTATGCAGTGCTACTACTGAGTATGTTTTTCATGGTGTTCCCAAAGCAGCCTCCGCTACATGGAATAGCCTGAGAGCTACCCTTGGAACTGAAGATGTTGCACTGACTATTCCGCAGGTGATTAAGCTGCTGTGACATAAGGGTGAAAAAAACTTGACTGAAACATTCCTTCCTTGCAAATTGAAACTGGACCTATTACATTTTTCCTACTTGTTTACTGAGTGTGCTTACAAGCTCTAAAATAAATTTAGCCTAAGTGAGTTTGTCTTCTCAGATGAATGTTCAACAGTTGGCAAAACCACCCCTGCTGAAGCAGCTACTTCTGTTATCACTCCCAATGATGATGTTCCACAGACACTGCTGAGCAAGATGAGATTTGTCAGACAAATATCATTTGCAACCATCTCAAGAAGGTGTGTGTTTAATTCTCAACTAAGGTGAGTTTTAAAATTTCTCACATCAAAAGCAAAACCTTCAGTGTTTTCTGATTCTTTCCTATTCAACTTCATAGTTATCAGTGGAGCATCCGGCTTTGCATTTTGAAAGGAAATGTAGGAGGTACAAATTCCATAGCAGAGGGATTCAGGCTTATTCTCCTTATGTGTTGTTATTCACACCCATTTTCCTGGTGTATAGGCGTATATCCCAGCCTCACACTTCTGCTTCTTGCAGGAAAGGTTAACAGCCCGAGGTAGCAAAGCAGTCCTCAAACAAAAAGCAGAGAAAACATCATTACCAAGCAATTAATAGAAATAAAACTGCATGCTGTAAACCATTACCTCTACCTCACTCAGCCAGTCCTAAATGCCTCCAATTCTGCAGAACAGCTTTGAAGATTTGGCTGCACATTCATTTTTGTATGTGACACCTCAGCATAGGCTGAGCACTTCTACATACAAATCCCAAAGTCATAGAACTAATTAAAAATTCCAACATGGAAAACTGTGATAACAGCTTTAAAAATCTGAAGAGAAATTAAAAGAAAGGGAGAAGGCACTCTTCAATTAATCCTCCTCCCAAAAGCCTCATTTCCTAGTCCCTTCCCTCCATAGACTGCTAACATTTATAAAACAAGTATCTTGCTAAATTATCATGGCAGCCATGTGTACAACTCATCAGAAAAAAGGAAAAGAAGAGACAAACATTAATGACCAAAGTGTTGGCACTGAGAGGAGTAGAGCAAACCACTGCAATTAATACCTCAATTCCAATGAAAGGCTTCAAACAGAAAAGACAGATAAAATAACAAAATTCAAGTTCTTCCTAAATGTAACAGTCTGCTACTACAACTTTATGCAACCAATAAATCTTGTGGTTACTGTAAAGCTTCACAGTCAATGAAGTGTAAAACAATCTCAATTAATATTGTTGGGGGCAAAGGACTGAGAAGAGGTATTCATTCATATTCTCCTACTGGCTTGCTTAGACATGTTTTTGTCTGCAGATCCACTCCTCTTGAGCTCTTAACACTTGAACACTATCACAGAATTACAAGGCCAAAAGCTTCTAAGATTACGTAAGGACTATGGCCTCAACCTCCTACTTTTCTACATCATCTGTGTAGCTAATTTTTCCATGTGATAAAAAGAGCAGAGAAGAAAACTGCTATCACTTTCAGCAGCACAACTCAAATCAAAGCCATGTGCTACATAAACTTTTATGCACAACAAGCAGGAAAAGCCTTTGCCATGTCCAACAAGTACATAAGAATGAAGCTCAAGAATAGCAATCCTCTTTAAATGTAAATAGCACAGACTTATTTATTGTGCATGCAACAACTCAAAAGTCACAAAACTCCAGAACAGCTGATCCTTTGCAACACTTGACGGAAAGCCCCAATAAACCTTCTGCTGTACTATTATGTATTATTATGCTATGACATACAGAAAGTTATCTTGCTATTATCAGCCCCTAGAGATAACTGATGAAAAACATTATTTCAAGCCAACCAAATGTGACATTTTTGGATTTGAGCCTTTTTTTTATTGTTGCACTTCTTGGTCATAATTTTGATATTAAGTACTACAATCACAAGTTCAGAAGTGGAAAAACCTTAAGAAACTCTGGAAAAACTTCAAACAGGGAATGTGGTGTTTGTTCATTCACGCTTAGGACATTGAAATCAGATTTAAACCTCTTAATGATGCTTTCAGAATAGCTCAGCTGCACAGCAGACACTGTGATACTATGCATCTACTTAAGGCATCTGTTGTTGATGGCAACAGTGCATCTTAAGAAGTGCTCTCTAAAGACTATGGGAATATCTTCCAGGGTAAGATATTAAACCTTCCCTAGGAAATGATCGTAATTTAGCTAAAAATAATGGGTTTAAGTACTTCCGCAGATAGATTAGATTTATCATATTTAACCCAGTAAAAGAAGGGAGAGCATGTGTAAATCTTCCTCTCAAGTGGCATCATCTGAAATTCTCACTTACGAGAGGTGAAATAAAAGCACTTTCTTATTGAACTTGTGCAACACCACTGGTGTATCTAAACTACCAGAGAACATGATGACACCCTTACCTTAAGGTGCCCAGCAACCTAGCTTAACTAGTCACAGAACAGCCTTCACTACATTTCCTGATCCAACTAAATCACTACAGCTTCTTTGAAGAGAAGCCAGTCTTTCGCTGAGTGAGTGGAGCCACAGCTTTTCAGAACAACACAGCAGACATTGTGCAAGATACTACATGGCATAGCCCAGCATCCTTCACAGTGTAGACACAACACAGTGGCCATTCGCAATATTCTAACAGATTTTTCTTCATTATATCTTCTGTGTAAAGCACCTACTACACTCCACCCAACAGATAAACTACACAAATACCTGTAATACGTGTACTTACATGGAGTAACATACTACTCAGTGAAACCAAACAGGTATTCTTCTGCAGAAAGCAGCAACCACAGCAGGGTGGAGACCTGACATAAAGCACCTAGAAGCTGATCTTAATAACTAACAATAATGGGAAAGACAGTTTCTCAAGTAGCTGTATTTCAGACTGTTAAAGGCTCACCTTAAATTGCCCCCGAAACAAATGCTACCATAAAAACTGTCTGGGTTCATATGTAACACTTTAAAAAGCCATATTTGACAGCTATGTTGTCATAACTGTGAAATACAGACCTCCTTTGCTTCAGAGCTGTGAAATATTACTTCTCTTTCTTGCTAGCTGGCAGCAGGAATTCTGCTATATCCACTGTACAGTGTGTATAATAAGGAACAGATGCCTGTGAATTATGATGCTGTAATTCCACTGAGGGGTTCCAGGGATGTGAAGCCACAAAGGCAACATCTGAGCAGCTCATGAAGTTACCTGAAAAGAGCAGTGGAATTACAGCCCTGTCATGCAAAAGTTACCTTTTGAACATCTGGGAATCTACTTTTCTTTTTTTTTCTTGCATCTTTTCTTCTCTTTGTTTTCCCTGTTCACTTATACAGCCTCTCAACCCACTTTCCTATTTTTACTCATACCTCTCTCTTCCCTCTTCAGGTGAAATACCATTCCCACCTGATTTGGGAATGCAAATTAGTTTTGCAAAGGAACATCTAATTCTAGAAAAGTGGTCTGTTTTTCTCAGAGTTTTTTCACCACGGGTATGAATGCAGTGGTGGATTCATCTAACATCCTTATGGTCTCCCAAAAAATGATGCCAATGGCATTCTGAGTAAGAGCAGTATTTTAAAGAAAATTAACAAAAGACTCTGGATCCATGGGAACATTTTCACATACCGTTACCAGAGGCAGCTGTTAATGTTATTGCCGGTACTCTACTCTTGGCTGCACAGTCCATAGAGTCCTGCCAATGACGTGCCAAGATGGCTCAGCTGAACTTCATCATCTTCTGGACCAAAGACATCTTTATAAGGACGTGCAGCCACTTCTTTGCTATTAGGGGACACACAGGCGGCCTAAAAACTCCTGGGAAAATCATGGACGTTCATGTACCACAGGCAGCCAGCTCAACTCCAGCTGAATGAGTGAGCCTAGGCACACAACCCAAAACACCAAGGTGGCTCTTGCGGAATCAGCCCATGAGTGTCCATACCTGCTACTCCCACCTGCCCAGACAGCACACTACTGAAATCCCAGGAGTTAATTCAGGTGTTCCTGTACCCATGGAACAATTTGTTCACAAATCAGGTTAGCACAACTGGGGGGGGGGAAGAAACTCTAAGTTTTCAGCTTAACAACAACAACAACAAAAAAAAAAACCACACCAAAACTTATTATCTCATGGCCTTCTGAAAACAAGAATCCACTGAGCCTGAGTAATGTTTTACATCTCTACACAGGTCTCCTCAAATCTCCAAACCAGGAGATTAAAGATTAGTATTTTTTAATAATAGATCTTAACAACAGTCAAGGAGTACACACTAATGAGCACAGGCCCATAATAGTCACTTACTACTGCATTTTTATTCTAAAATACTGATTGCTGAGAGACTGAAAATAAAAATCCCATTAATGTATATGGCTTATGGTTATCATTACGTTGATTAGTTGTTTTAATTTGAAAATTTTGGATATGATTCCCAGTTCCAGCACATAAAATTTTCCATTGAAAGCAGATTTTGGCATTCTTTGCATGAGATACAGTGGTTAGTGTTAACATGCAACCAAAAGTTTTATGCAGGCAAATAAACTTACTTCCTTTTCTTTGGGCTCACTTCCAAAACACTGTTTTTAATATATGACGTACAAGTGTCCCATAACACTGCTTTATATTAAAAGCATGAGCCAGAAATGTCCTATGAGAACACTTCTTAGGCCAGTATTTTTCATTTGTTATTATTATTCATGTCTACATACCTATATGGAAATATAAAATCACCTACAACATATTTAAATTCTTCAGAGGAAAACACTTCAGGAACAAAATTTAGCACGTTCTACTAAATGGTGCGAACACACCAAGAAAGATTTATTCACTTAACTCCTCTTGAATATCAGCTGCAGAAACATTTTGACCCTCTACTGAAAAAAATTACCATGGTTAAAAAATAACCCATACCATAGCATAAAACTGCATGTACTTCAGTTAACACATGGAGATGGATGATCTTAAGCATTTCAGTGAAGGCAGGCGTTCAGATAATTTACAAACCCAAAGCCAATCTCTCTCCACTCTGGAATGTCCTACACTCATTTCTGGCAAATCCATAATTTACTACTGTTCTAGAGATTGACTCCCTTTTCCTTCTTCTCATGAACACACACACATACACACATTGCACTTAATTTCTAGGCTCTTTAATGCACTGCGACCAAGAGTGTGACTGCAGTTTGTAGATGAAACAGGATTAGAAGCTCATTCCACCAGGGATGAGCACCACAAGGCTGGTAGAAGTCAACCACCCCAGGAGGTGCTTGGCTTCTGCTGGAGGCCCACGATGATTTCACTGCAAATGGATAGCTTCACTTAGTACGCAGATACACTCCTTGGGAAACACAGTAGATATACACACACGGTAACAGAGAGGCCTCTTCACTAATGATAAATGGTACTTCCAAAACAAAAATGCAAGAATATAAAATCAACTCTGAAACTTCAATTGTGAGAAACATAGGTTTTTCTATTTACCTCTGTTATGCAAAAAATATCCACATTTGTAGGTGCTACACACACCTGTTGTATATATAATTAAGATCAAGGTAATTTTCAGGTATATTGAAAAGCAAACTGCATTATTGCCATAAGTCTCAATTCCTGCTGGGGTTGGTTTGGTTACTGTGGGTTAAGGAGGGGGTTGTCTGGTTTTTTTACCTGAACCACTGTAAGATGATGATGAAGGTGTTCGCCTTGAAAAGCTTTTCACAGCAAGACTCTGCCCCCGCTGTTTCCGCCTCCAAGCTGTTCGGCATTTGGAGTCTATGCTTTGCTTGATTCTGTACCAGTCAGATTCTGTGATCCCAAATTTGTAAAACAGGTGACCTGTAATTAGAGAAAAACATAAAGGGCTGAAAATCATTATAAATCTGTTTTTTTTTTTTTCCCAGAAACTGCATAGATGGCACACACTGTCACACCTCATGCTTAACACTGCCTAAAGGAATACAATGACATTCTGAAAAAAGCCAAAGCCATGGTGATATGGTTTCAACAGCTATTCACAAAATTAAATAACCATAGTTAAGTATTTTTAAATATCAGAATATTATAAATTTCCTAATCTACACTTTTATCTATGGAAACTGCACTATTACATTAAAGCTGTGCAACGCTAACCAACAGAAAGATCCACTACTTCAAAGCCAAATCTAGAAGGATTTCTTTCTCACTGGTTTTGCCCCACAGTATGTATACATCTGGTAAGTAGGAAGCCATATAAACCTCCCTATTAAAAGAAAAAGGGCAAACCCTCTTTTAAAGCTCAGTTCAAAATTCATCAGAATCCAATAAAAATACAATACAAAATTAGAATCTTCTGAAAATGTTACCACTACTATTAAGTCATTTAAAGAGCCACATTACACACTTTCCAGTCTTCGGTGCTAAGTTGCCAAACTGTTAAACAAATACAACATTCGCTCATGAGTTGAGCTGAGTATGTTGAAACCAAGCTCATACAGATTGAGTCCTGCTGCCAATTCAAACCAGGTTCACTATCATGTGCACCCAAAAAGGAAGCCCAATTAAAAAAGGGAGGAAAAAGATTATTTCAGGTATGACAAGAAATACTTGTTTCAACATCTGGACAAAAGGCTTTAAAACTGGGAAGGAAGCATTGTGCATTGTCAGCTGTTTCAAGGTTTCTCCTCATATTGCTACATACTTTTACTATTTCATTGCAAGCTTCCAAGTGGTTTAAATTTTGCATAAAGCATCAACAGTTGAGAGTATTTGCCTGTGTGTTAAGAGAAATCTATAATCCATGTGGCTGAAAAAAAGAGGAGAAAAAAACCCCCACACTTGAAAAAGCAAACTCAAAGGTCCAAACCCCAGGAATGAAAACAAAACTATGTGAACATTTATAACATTCCCTAATACTTCAATACTTATAAACTTTCTCAATTCAGATGTTCAATACTGCAGTTAAACATTCCACAGCTGTAATAAATGCTTCTACTCAACACGACTATGTTTCAAAGATCTCTTTAAGATTCGTATATTCCTTTTGGTATCAAGACAAATGACTTGACGCCTACAGCCCCAAAATTCCACGTTCACACAAACAAAGAGCGTTGTACTTCCTTTGTATTACAAATGAGCCCAGAGTACTCAGAAAGTGCAATTTGCAGGTTACTGATCTAACACAGTCAAGCACAGTACTTTATCTCTTATGTCATCGTAATTTTTTAAGCACATTTATTTTCTGACGCTCCAGATATTCTATAATCTGTTCAGGAAGCAGTCTGAAATCAAGTAGAGAACATAAAGGAGTAAAACACTGGTATCCAAAACCTAATTCAAAAGCACTTTAAAAGCTCCAAGATTTCTCACTGGCAAGCAACAGCAAGCATGTTACTCAACAGACTGCTTTACAACCCCTACATTATGTGTTCAAAAAGGCAGTGGGAGTAGTAAAGGAGGAAAATCTGCTGAAATTATCTGCTGCTGTGCAAGTTCCCTTTCCATAGGTGTCAGCAAAAGGAAAGCACATTCTGTATTGTGAATACCGAGACCACATTTCTCAGTGTAATCTATTACTAATATGCACTACACAGAGAAACACATTTATAAATGTCTGTAGAAGTGTCCAATAAAAATAGTTGTGCTTTAACTCTTTATACTATTTCAGCTGTCAGCGTATACAAAAGTTCTTCTGTAGTTCTACATAAAACAGTTACATGGTCTGTGGTGACACTGAAAAAGTGTCCATATTTCATTCATAAATACGTTTTAATGACTTTCACACTGTATGTTGCTCTGTTTGGAGACGTGAAGGAATCAACTGTAGGTGAGAGAAAACTCTCAGAAAAGCAGCCTAGCTAGGAATTTGAACTATTACTTAATTCAAAGAGAAAACAAAAGAAACATAAACTAGCTGGGAAAAGACCTGTGCACACAAGGAGACACAACCCATGTAGGACAAGTGCTTGAGAAAGATGATGAATGCCAGAACTGTGACATTAAACATCCCAGAAACTGCTCTTTTGGGGAAAAGACCTTCTACTAACTGATTGCAAAAGCTATCATTCAATCAATGTGATAAGGAATGGCCATGAAATACTGGATACACCAGTACCTTCATGGAGAGAATATGACTACAGAGGAAAGCATGGGAAAATCAATAATGAGCTGAACAGGGTAGAGTCAGACAAGAAGATTTGGGCTAGAGAGACCAAACGCATCAAGCACAGATCTTTAAGGCCAGGTGTGCTTATTTCTTTTCCCTTATTCATGAAATCCTCCACTGTTATGGTGGTCGAAGGTGTAAAGCTGGTCTAGACGAAAGGCCTGCTGTTTGCACAGATTTTTACCATAACTGCCCACTCAGTCACAGTAACTGCATGTGCAAATTAGGCATGAAAAATTAGCCTTTAAGTACATAGGTATTTGATATGAAGGTTAAATGAATTCAGATGTACAAATCTATCCAGTTGGTATTACAATCTAAAACATTATTCTTCAAACAGGTCTTTAGAAACCACATTTCATAACAGTCCATCAATGACTGAAGAAAAACCTAATGCTAATGACAGCGCAGTATTTTTTAAGTAGATAAAAAGTTCACCATAACATCAGACACAGGATTTACCTGTAGTAGAGATACGACCCCAAAACATGTGCAAACAATATTTGAAAACTGGAGCATGCTGACTTTCTGTTCTCTATCCATAAATGATCACACGCAGGAGAGCAGTCAGCTGTCTCATTCCGAGTATGTCAAACACCAAGCAAAGTCAGAAAGGCAGCAATAAAGCAAGGTTCTGCAAATGAGGCATTTTAACTTGGGGAAGTCCATATTAAAAAAGACAGAAATTCATCTGTGAGAAGGGATTTGACTTTTTTCGGAACATTTGCTAGTCAAAAGCAGCATGAAGCACTGCAATTTGTAAGCAGCACAGTATCTATAAGCCACATAACCCTGATAAAACATATTAAAAAAAATACAGTTGGCAACATAGTTCAGCACTTTGGCAAAAAGACAACAGTATTTTGGAAGACAGAGGCACTTATACAAGAAAAGTGAAGTAAAGGAATTAGATCATCTAAGGATGCCTGACCGTGTTTTTAAACAGTCTTTTTATTTAGGACAATGGATGGTTGCGTTACCATTCAATACAAAGGATGTGCTTGTTTTTAAACACTGAGGGTCCAAAGTTTGCTTGCTTTGGAAACCTCACTTCCTAAACAAAGCTTTATGAAAACATACCAGAAACTTAAAAATAGTTCAGTTAGTTAATAAATTGCAAGCACTTGAGTGCTTTCTATAGACCAAATACATACTAGCACCAGCTTGGGAGACAAAAATCTCTGCACAAAGAATTCCCAAAGACACAGACTATTCTGAAACATGGGGAGGGGAAATTGCTTTGGTTCGCGAACCAACGTTCAAATCCCATCCAGCAAAAATCTTAGGAGGAATGCATACATGCATCAGGAAAATTAAAGAAGTCAGCTTTAAAAGCTGACAGGTGCATCACACTAAGTTTTCCCTTCCACATCCTATATTAGAAACACAGCACATTCTTGACAAAGTTCCTATAAACTATAACAGGACTAAAACATCAAGTTCTAGAACGCTTCTTGCATACTGCAAAATAAATCTTTCTATGGTTCAATGCAAAATAAAGCTTGGAAATGCAGCGAAGACAATCTGGTACAAAGATCATCACAGCAACACTGCCTGAATTCCCTACTTCCAAACTTTTGGAGTATCTACTGTATAAAATAGGGGGGTGGGGGGGAAAAGGTTGGGTTTGTTTAACAAACAGGGCTAATGAGGAAAAAAAAAATCCTGTAAAAAACATTCCTGAGAAAGTAATCCACACTTTCTTAAAAGTCAGAAGTCAGTCAGCAGATGAAGCAATCCACATAAAACATTAAATTGTAAAGAAATTTAATTAAGAACAAATTTAAGAGGAAGAGAAGACATTTGTGAGATCAAAACCAGACATGAAATATTCCAGCTTGATACTGCATTCAAAATCAGTTTCCTAAAAAAACAAAGTATGTCAATAGCTTGCACTCAGGTACTGCTAGGCTGTGCTGCTTCCCAACGTTCTTCATGAACACCAGATTTCCTTAGGAAATTTAAAGGTAAATCATTATGTTCGCAGACAGGGCAAAGTTCCTTTGCTGCCCTTTATGCTGAGATGGCACCGACTTTGCTTCTGTTGTTGTTACATTTTGTAATGTTAGGGAAAGTGTTACCACCAGAAATATCTAACTACCACATGCATAAAACACATATTTACATTAAACATGTAATCCAAACAGATTTGGTTAACTGTTCCTTCCATTTCCAAATTCAACATAATTTTTTAAATATATATAAAAAGGAAAAGGATGTCCTACTCCAAATTCAAGTGATTATGCTGATAAACAGAACCTTTTCTTTCTAATTGACAAGAGTATGATGGATAATATGAAAAACAAGGGCTTCAGACTGTGCCTGCACAGAATCATGAAGAGGGGCGATTATTTGGGGGTTTGGCTAATAAAACACATTTTTTCTCATAAGGGTCATACATTTGGAGTTCTTTTTATTAAACAAATAGCATATGACAACAAAATCTGCTGTACTAAACATTGGAACAGCGGAGGAAAAAATTAAGCACCTCTGAAGTTACATCTTGCGCCTTCAGGCTTCAATTCTTCAAACATAATTAT
The DNA here is from genome assembly GCA_002631895.1 of Agapornis roseicollis. NCBI lineage: Eukaryota > Metazoa > Chordata > Aves > Psittaciformes > Psittacidae > Agapornis > Agapornis roseicollis. The sequence continues at coordinate 233,893 of NDXB01004135.1, forward strand.
GCTCATGCATCAAGCATATTGAAACAATTTTTAACAGTAATTGTTTACTCATTTGACAGCTGGGGAGGGGGATGAGCTCCACAGCTGGGAGGTAGTTTCCCCCTCCTCAACTCCAAAGTGTTTCAGGGTTGGACAAAAAGGGAAGGGCAAGAGCGTCCTCAGACAAGGAAAACTTGTCCCTTATAGCTGGTGGTTTGGCAGAATCTTGGCAGCTTCTTGAACATCACATGCCTGTAAGCATCAATCATGTCACCAGATAACCACTTTCCATAACATTGTTCTCATCCACAGGCTAAACAGCATCCAAACAGAGATGAGGGTGAGCTGTTAAAAACTCAGAGGGAGAAGGGAAGAAAAATTCAGCTACCAAGCAATTACTCTGTTTTCCATTTTATTTCTACAGTTCCTTTGTTTAACTACTACATTCATACCTTTCAAACAGCTATAAATTTATAGACTACTTGGGACTGGAGTGTGCACATGCTGTAGTACAAACGTAGTCAGGGCACACTGATGAACAGCCTCAAACACAAACCTGTGTCAGAAACCAGAATATTTTAAACAGCCAAATAGAAAAATCAAACACTATAAAATGTTCACAAAGTCTGCCTTTTTTATTTTATATATATATATGAAATTTTCGATTGTCAGATTTTAAAGAAAAGAAATGCCCTGTTTCTATAAGCAAAGGAGTGATGGTTAAAGAGGGTTTCTGCAAATAAGATTCCATAGAAAACAGGTTATTTTATTATATTCTTCAATTGATTTATAATAATACATAAACCTCAAAATTCCATGTTAATCAAATCCCTTCCTACTTGGATAGTAAGAATTCAACTGTATACTAGAGATCATGAGGAGTCTCACTTATGTAACTTTATGACAAAATACAATTGCTAATTTTAAAACTGCTTTACAACAAATACCTAGAAATTGTATACCTACACTATTAAAATTAAATCTGTCACTAGAAGAGAGTAAAGAAATTTAGAAATACCATTAAGAACACAATTGAAAAAGCTAAATGTGTTTGAGGAAACCCTCCATATGTGAAAAACATCCACAAAGCCTGTAATCCGAAGTGTGAGCCTGCGATTAGATGATTTAGGGAATAAAGACTAACTTTAGGGAGACTAAAAAATGCGTTACCCAGGAGTGGATTGTTCATACTGCATAATTTCCCCAGCTCCAGATGACATCATGATGTGGGTGTTTTATTAATATTCATCAGCACTTTAAGGAACCAACCTCTAAACAGTGTACTTTTATACCTTTTCCAAGGCAACTGGAATAGAAGTGAGACTGCAGATAAATTTCTGCAGGCTGAAATGACAGCAACCTATAGCATCCCCTTCCCAAACCTCTCAATCCCAGTAACACCAGTGTTAGAATTACCAAGATACCAACTGTCCCAAATTACGACTATTATGAATTGCCCAACGTCGGGATGGATTAAGGCAACATCCCATCACTCACTCTATAGAATAAAAATCTCCTTTCTAATGTATCTTACACTTTTTAGGCAATCTGCTGACAACAATAGTACATAAATAGAACACCAAACCAGGCAAGAAAGTGTTCCTCAATAATGTCAAATTACTCTATTGTGTTGAGGAAACAGCTCAGAAATTATCTTGTTTTAAATATCTACCAGGCAGCACAAAAATTCTTTGTACACACAGGCTCGTGTCTCAACAGATTAAAGTGAAAGTGAATTATTCAGTGCTTCAGTTGTTACAACTTCCTCTGTCGACCTGAAACTGAACATCCAAGAATCTGATGGATGCAGACAGATGGCTGGAACCACATTTATTTTTCACATTTGTCCCAAGCATACCAGATCACAGGCCTGCTCCAAGAGAGCATTCATCTTTCACATGGGACTGCTACGAAAGTCATTCTGCTTCGGTTAAAATACATGGGCTCCAAGATCCAGAGAGTTTTTTGTTTGTTGGGGTTAGGGTTAAAAAGAGTCATGAGAAAACAGTACAACCCCAAAGACATGAGGTATCTCTTTATCTGTTCTTGCTCTCCGTAGAACACAGATAGAATGCTGTATATTTTAAAAGATTTAAAGCATTTTGAAACCAAATGCTATGTAACTAAGCACTTTCTGGATGGTTATATGAAGATCTGGCTGAGACTTCATTCTGTACTGTTTCTCAAAAGATCAGAATATCAGAATATTTAACAACTAATTTTATTAAATGCTTTTTGTCCAAACATTTCATTTTTATTAATATTTATTTAGAACATTTGCCTGAATATTTCATTTTTAACAAATCACAGAACCAGAGGTAACATAAAATTAAAAATTAGTTTAAATGTTCTTGCTCTATAAATTAAAAGGACCCATGGAGGTCTATAGGACCCTACCACAACTTTTAAAATCAAAATAAAATTAATCAGTATCCAGAATCCCCTAATTCCACCAATGTAACCTCTTCTAAAAGCAGAAAAGCTTCTCCACTCAGACACACCTTACCACCTTGCTGCAAAAAATATCCAGTCTATCTATTGTTATCTATTTCACCAAGAGCAGAACTTGGTTTGTTTTGACAAGAGACAGCCAAAACCATGCAAATAATGCCATCTAGTGGAACCTCAATTTTACCATTCTGGCACAAATCAACAGCAGTTTGATTGGTGCATGTGTACGATTGTTTGCTCAATATCCAGCTCTCTTGCAGCACATTCCAAGTGCTATAAAAGGTTAGCAGGACGGCAGAACCAGAGATGTGCTGTAAAATGGAAGCAACTGAATTAATCATTACAAAAAATAAGAGTATTTTTCATGTTCCTGGTCTATACTGCAATTGAAGTAAGCTCCACACGGTGTGTATACCAGTTCCCGTGGGGGTCTTTAGATCACATTTCTCTGATGGTGACAGAATATCAACACCTGCATAAATGTAGCTGTTTAATTAGAGCCTAATTATCAAAAGCATTATTTAACTTATTAAATTAATCAAATCAACTCCATGAAAAAGTAATTCTAGACCAAATCAGAGGTTTTTTAATCCAGAATAGAAAAGTTTTCATGTCATCTACTACAGGCTTGCTACAGTTCACAGGTTACATGAGAAGTACTCCATCGTAATGATGCTGGACAAATGACATACATTTGCTTCTATTTTCCCCCCATTTTTAAAAGAAAACACATCGCTTACTCTAAAAAAAAAAAAGAACTTGCATAAATCCAGAGATTTATAAAAACAAGATACCCTGAAAACAAAAAAAAAATCTATGTTTCATTTCCTCCCCAAATATTCCTGCAACATTTGGGTCTCCATAAGAAAGCAAAATTGCATACTTCATACAGATATAGCTCTACTGCTAAGAATTGCCGCGGCAGCATTCCATAGAGACTGCACAAGCATTTTCAGTTGAAATGTCTTTTCATGAAGATTAGGACCCCAAAGACTCCAACGCTTTTATGACTTACCCAGCCACTAAAAACCTCCTTTCAAAACGGGCACGTAGCAACTATTACCTTATTTTTGCATAATAAAAATGCACTTAGAGTATTTCATGCTCTTAGGTTTTCAGTTAAATTTACCTTTTAGTTTTACACATTCAAAATGTCAGTGTTCATTTATGATCACAGTCAGCAAGCAAAGATCTTGCTATCCCTTTTACTCACTGGAAGAAACAATTCCATAAGTTTTATCTGTTTTGGAAAGGAACATACCTAAGTATATAATGTGTTTATTGCCAAAGGATCAACTTACTGTTTGAAATCAAAGTCTGATACTCAAAACAAATGGAATCACCTAAATGGAAGCAATAATACTTGATCAAAATAAGCATTTCTGATTTTAAGGAGCCACTGCCAATAACCACACATCAGGTCATTTTTGATAGCCACAGCCTTACAGCAAAGTTGATTAAACAGCTGTTTGTCTTTTACAGAGCAGCACAATGCGATCTGACAGAACCAGCGGCAGGGCTGATGGAAAAAGGAGGGTTGTTGCTTTAACCACCCCCTTCCTGAGACAACCCGTTACATAAGCCCTTGCTGCAGAGCCTCAGGAGCCCATCTGGATGGCAAACGCCACCACACGTGCCGCCAAGAAAAACTCACTTATGAATCAACAACGAAGATTTCTCCCCTTCCGAAGGAGCTTGTGGGCTTGGAAAGGACTGGCACGACAGAAACCTGAACGCTGCGGGAATTTATTTACGTTTTACTTGCAGTCAGCTCGAGGCATCTCCTCGCTTCGCTCTTTAACCCTTGTGAAATGGAGAAAAGAAAGTTCAAAGCCAGGAAAGGAAAAGCTATGCAACTTTCTGGAATTCCGTTTATGAGATTTTGTGAAATCACAGCTCCCCTTGCATGCAACAATGCGTTTTCCAGATGAATGTACGTTATTGCTGTGTCGATCAATCTCTGGTGGCTGAGCTGCTTTCCCTCTCAGAAAGGGATCTCTCTCAAAAGGGAACAAATACTTTCTTAGAAGGCTCTTCACATCTTCTAAAAACCACACAGCTAAAGTTCAATTTTGTCATTCATAAGACTTCAGTAGTAAAGAAAATATTTCTTGTCTGGAGTCCATTGAAAGTTCATTAGGATATTTTATTTATGCACGAACTGAGCCCAAGTGATTCTGGGTTACCACCAGCCTCCTCTACAAATGGTGAGAGTACAACACCCTCTGCATCTTCTGAATTCAACCCTGAAGGGACACCAGCAGTGCACACTGAAGTAACTACCTTATAGTCATAACACTGGAGAAGTTCCATGTATAGAGCCCAAAGAAAACAGTAATTAGTACAACACTGATACAAAAATTCCTCTATTTCACTTACAGCTTTATAGCTTGCATAAATCTTCAGTATTGATAAAGATGAGAACCTTGGACATCACACTTAACGCTTTGATTATAAATAGTTCAATACTTCTTGCTGACATCAGGGTTTGGGGCTTGCTAATACATGAACATGTAATGACTTCTGAAATCCACACAAGACTCCCTCGATTTTCATTAGAAATAACAGCACTTGTCAAACTAAGTGAGCTTTTTTTTGCAGTAACTTTCCCATTGAGAACATTGTTCCTACAAGTCCGAGAACTCACCCCTCTTTTCATCATACATCCCCCAAGCAACATTTAAAGTCCCTGAGAAAACTGCATTTATGCTTACAGACTTAACTGACTGGTTTTAGCTGCCTCTCAAGAAGTGAGGACCAAGGCACTTCAGCACATACTTTAAATAAACCCAGCTAAAGCAGAAAAGTATTGACAGGATGTAACAATTGTGCATTGGCTGGGAAGAGATGATCTTAAGTGACCTAATGCATCAGTTTTCTTCTTTCTTAGAGCTATGAACTCACAAACACTTGAAAGCACATCATTCACAATCAAGTTACATGCAATCACAGTTGCAACTGACAGCCTAAGCAGCTGCTTACATTCAAGAGTGGAAAATTAAATTCATCACTTGTATAATACAAGGACAAAAAGAGAAGTGTGAGAAGGGGAGAGAAAACACATTGCCAATAATTTATTTCCCAAAATTGCTGCCTTATTTTTTTTTTTTTTTTTTTTTTTACTTA
>NDXB01004135.1:239522-256085 GCA_002631895.1 Agapornis roseicollis
TTCAAAAAATCCTTATTTTTTTTTTTTTTTTTTCTCTAGCTTATTAAACAGTAACTGGCCAGGACAGTAATTGAAATAAACAGAAGTGCTCAGGAAAGAAGAAAACAACAGCCAGCATTAAATTACAACACTTACATAAAGTCAGTAAGCAAGTGCCAGCATTGATGCCATTTATGAGAACTGCAGTGCTGAGATAAACTCAATGGGTTCTCATATTATCTTTTTGCCTAGCCTCAAAAGAGGTTATCACTTCCCTCCATGTGGCAGCATTTAATTGATTCACAAAGAAGCAGCTATCTGGAACTGAAGCCAGACTTTCACTACTCTGAGGAAGACAGCATGTTTGAAAAAAGCAGTACTGCTGCATCACAAGGCTTTTCCCAAGGGTGCCACAGAAAAAAACCCCCACTCATGCTTTCAGAATATAAGAAAACCACAACAGAAATGTTTTCTTTTACTTCTTTCCATTTAAAGACATGCTGAGCTCTCTTCTTGTACATGAGCTAGTTCAACACTGCTTAAACAATCCCTCCTCTCTTCCCAAGTTCTGTCCCTAACTACAACCACCACTCATGGACTTCAGCATGAACCACAATGCAACTCATCTGAACCTGTCAGGTAGAGGAGGTTCACTGGCTAAGACTCAGAGCAGAGGTTTTGAATAGCACATAGCTCAGGAGAACCTGCTGCAACTGCCCCACCTGTCACAGGCATGATGCAGGAGAACCAGGCCAGTTCTTGTTTGCCTACCCTCAACTCTTCAAACTGAACTGAAGCCAGTTCTACACCTCTAAGCCATGATCTGGCAGATGAGGGGAAATGCACTGCAGTGTCTGATAACACCACAGTCCTCAAAGGCACAAGCTGAAGCAAGTTTTTATTTCCAAAGACCTACAGTCTGCATTATTTATTACTAGGAGAAGAAAATGTTGGCAAAAAGTATTTCCAGGGACCACAAGATTAGCTCATCCATGCAGATACAAACCACACAACTCTTTAGACTACTACAGCTTGGAAGATGAACATTATACATAATGAAGAAACAGGAACATGGGTTAAGCAGAAAACATCAGAGGTCCTCAACAAATTACTACCTTGAGCACTGCCACTAACCCGGTTCTTCTTTCCCCAAACCTCCAGACTACCCAGAGCATGACTAATTCTTGGGTGTGATCCCTCAAGGGGGATGGACTGAAATGACAATTACCAATGCAGTTACAACAGTCCAAATAACAGAAATACATCGGTTTCTAGTGCTGATGAGATACTCGATAGGACAAAAAAGCAAATTGAAAAAAAATTCATTTTTCTTAAAGTTCTTCAACAGTCTTCTGATGGAATCCAAGGCCTAGATAGATGTCTACAATTACTGTTAATCAAGACCTGTAGCAATCTCTGTTGCATCTGGGTGTAACACTGTATTAAGCCATTGTGTGTACAGCACACAGGGTGATAGCTAGTGACTAGTACAATATTCAGAAATGAGACACATGAAGCCCATAATTATAAACAGGAAATGAAAAGAATGACAGATAGAGAGTACAAAAAAGCATACAAAGATGAGGAAAGTAAAGAAGGATATAAAAGGAAAAATGTGTATCATTTATAAAAATACAACAGTAAAAAGTTTTTAAGTGAATATGAAAAAAAAGCCCACAACAGAAAATACTAAATTCATTCTGTATTTATAGTGTACACTTTCATCAACTGTAGTATTTATTTAAATAAAACATTCTACATAATGGCAGCAGTCTGCAGTATGTCATAAAACAAGATTCACCCATGACAAACACTGCAGCTAGCTGTTTGTCTCTGAGAAGCAACTTACTTCCCTTCCTCTAGTATTTAAAAAAGGATAACAATTGAGAAACAGATGTATGGTGTTCATCCCGCATTACTATTAAGATCAAAATCTTCACTACAAGCAAATGAGAAACTGAAACAGTAGTGACTTACCATGATCTTCAGTTTTTACATGACACGAGTTACAAGTTGTTTAAACCAGGCCAGCCCACATTACATTTGAGTTATGTGCATGAGTATATAACACACTGCTCTAACTGACATATGCTACACAATTAAGCAGGAGCCAAATGTGTTTCCTATTAAACAAATGTGGGTGGTCTCCTTCTCAAGCACTACTGTGTCAATGAATTTTCTAAAGCAGTATAGTGCTTAATTTCATTTCAGCAGCCTTCTAAAGACATGTAGCTGTGTTTGACTCCTGTAGCAACGTGTATTAACGTCTCCTACAACTAGTACAGTAGAAAAGTGGCCCCATCTTTACTGGAGCAATATTATGACACAACAGAAACATCAATTATTCATTACCAATTTCTATTCTACATTATTAACTGCATCTTAAAAAGCATTGTGCAATTTGAAACAGAATATACATCATTTACCATATAGCTAAAAATCAGACTTTACCGTAAGGTATTTTCAGGTAATACCTTTTTACCCATGTTATTTAAACAATACCAATGTATTCTGGATGAAACAAATGTTAACTCATTTAACTGATGTTGCCTTGTTTTCATTTAGATTATTTTAAAAAAGAACTATTAATATTTTTGCAAACTTCAGAAATCCCCTCTCAAGTTTTTCCAAAACAACATGCAACATCATCCTTTGTGCTATCAAGTTTCTTACAGATGTGAAATTCTCAATTTGGAAATCTGTTTTTTTCAAACTCATTGGTGGAGATTGCTATAAAATCTCAAAGAGAGCTAAACATGTATTTTCTGTTGCACAAAGAAAATTACAACTGTGGATATCCTTATATCATATTTCACCAGAAAATGTCTACATTTTTAGTAGGGCTGAAGTAATGAGCTACTTAATGACATATAGTGTGTTTAAGTCATTTTGGTTTCTTGCCCAAAAAACTCTCCTCAATACCACTACCACCCCACACGCAAATTTATACCACAAGTGAATATTTGTATTTCCAAAGATAAACTTTCATCTCTCTTGCGGTAAACCTAATTCAGTATGTCAAGATTTTTCAATAAACATACATCTCTTCATTTTCAATACTTTCTGCATATTATACAAAACATTCTCTCTATTAAATGCAGATTTGGTTGGTATTTTCAAGAAAGGGAGGAATCTTTCCACTGACAAACTTTAAGAAACTTGAAACAAAAGGAAAAATAAAATCCTTTATATTGGCTTGAGCTTTTCTAGCTATGATTGGCAAATGCGAGGCTGATAACATTAATTTTTTCATTTAAGTTTAAAATAATACATCAAAGTATTAGTGCTTCCAGCAGAAGCAAACCACATTGGTAGAACAACCGCCTAACTTTGCTCCCATGCTAGCACTGCACCCAGGTTTTGTTAGATTTTATGCAACACTTCACTGGTAAACAGCTGAAAGCAAAGTAGCTATGGCACGGCAGAGCTCTTCCCAGTACCTCACTGACAAATATGAGAGATCAAATCATGGCACAGCTGACCTCAGGAGGAGTTCTGCCATTGAAATGAACATGGCCATACTGTCATCCTCAAAAGCTATGAGGCATCCACATGCTCACTCACATCATAGTGAATTCATGAAAAGGTTACTGAAATCAAATTTCATTTCAACTTAGTTATTCACAGTGATGACATATTAAGTTATTACAAGAAATCAACATTTCTGGACCAATATCATTACTATTAAATTTGCGGCATCACCAAGTTTACATGCATTTTCTTTATTTGTTGCCACAAGTTTTTTTTGTCATTGCCAAACCATTAACATTTAGGTACCCAAAAAAGTAAATTCTGGTCAGATTCACAGAGAGTGTATTTTTTTCCAGACACATACACAACCCCCAGTTTTTAAAGGACTAGCTCCCAAAACAAAGCAACTCACTAGCCAACATGAAGAAATAAAGATATTTTTCAGATACCTGGATCCCAAACCTTCTGAACTGTGCTTATGACATCAAAGATACAGACACTGGTTTCTGTGCCCAGTCCATCATTCTGAGTTCTGCTGCTTCTGATCCACTGCTGTTACATTTCTGTCACTGCAGACCTTTTCCAACTGCAGGGATCACTTCTCTAATCCCATTTCTTCATGGTCAGAATGCCTCATATAAATGATATAATCCCTAGCTTGAGCATTCAGTCACATGTGCACATTCCTTCCCCACACTCACATTTTCAAAAGCTTGTTCTTCCCACTCAGTTATAAACTCCCTCATTTGATTTGTGCGCACAGATTTAAGTGATGGAGAACTTGCTTAAACATTGATGCAAGATTCAGTTCTTCATGTTTCTAAAAACTATTGTCAAGCAAAATCTAAGTTTTAAAAAACACAATGGAACAAGGTCATTTATATTGAGATGAATAAACAGGTTTTGGAGTTCATAATTACTTTGAATCATTATCTCCCTTAAGCATACACATTTAACATGTTTGAGTAGATACCTAAAGTGTTCTGTTTCAGGCAGGTAATGAGACAAAAATTGGCCTGACGCAGCAAATCAAAGGGGTTAAATTTGCCTATCTTTTTCTATTATTAGGAACAAAATCAGGTCAATAGAACTGTATTTCCTCAGTTCCGTTCAGTATAAAGAAAGCGCAGCAATCAACTATTCTTCTCAATTTTTTCCATCTAACTAACAAACACATTGCCTTAACAGAAGCATAAAAACATCAAATTCTTCAAACACCAGTCAAAGTAAGCTCTCTCTGGCTGTGTTCTTAAGCCTTAACTAGCATTTCAAATTGGCAATTGCATGCAAAACACTCCAGTATAACAAATCATTCCCACTCTACTAATTCATTGGTGACCTACATAAGATGCGACTATAAAGAATCTTTTAACAGCGAGATCTACTGCTATATTAAAAACTATTTCAGCTAGTGAAGTCGGTCATTTGTAGACTCTCCATTTCACACTAACATTTGAATACATTTTCACTTTACATGCACAGAAAAGGTATCACATGAGAGCTGTAACACTTGTGCCAGACGCCTTCACCTGTCTCCTTTACCAGAAAATATTTACACCATAGCACATGGAACACTTGGCTGTCTCCAGTGTATTCACACAGTAATCCTCTACCAGCGGTCACCGTATCAAGGCAAGATCCCTATGTCCAGATGATTCTTCACACAAAAACTAGTGGCTACTATATTCTATATGTACAAGATGCATATATCCAAATTCTTCTTTTTACTAAAATCTAGTGGCTACACTTGCTATATTCCATACTCAAAACACATGATTACTTCAAAATTGACAAAAAATGAATCTTCAATATAAGAAGTATCTGCTCATTAATACCTCATAGCTTTAATAACCAAAACCACCATGTACACAGGAGCAGACCAAAGAACATTAGCATCATGTGCATTTCTGTTATGAATCCAGAGACTTTATAATACTTAATCCCTGCTTTACAATAGATTGCTAGTTTGTTCTCAGTGTAAGGAAGTCTTCTGAAAAAATACATAAAAATGGAAAGCAAAATCTTAAGAGTCAAGACCTTACTGTTTTAGACACTTGAATATTTAAATTTGTGTAATTTGTTTCATTATTTGTTCCATTATCTGAGAAAGTATTATTTATCCCACTTTTACTACACTTGGTGTGCTCACAGCTGGTAGTTGCAAAGAAATTCCAATTCAGATCACAAGATTGAGGAATCTCTGGTGAATACCCACAACAAAACAAATTAAACCAGCCCAATAGGACTCCTTCACAAATAAAGGCTAACAAAACACATGTCTGACAACAATAATAAATACCCTGTTCTTCCATAACTTAGTTTAATTGTAAGCAGACAATTTCTGCCTCATTAACAGAGGACAAATAAAAGGTTTCAGCATCATACTCACAGCGAATTCCATAAATCATGAGAGGATCAAGTTGCTTCTTCCCATGCTTCCCCTGGCCTGAGAGGTTCGAAATTGCCTGAATTTCCCGATGGAAGAGGTAATCAAGCAAAGTCAACGCCATCTTCTCAGCTGTACGGCAATTCGTGCTGATGTGCAGCATGTCAGCAGGCGTGATGGGGCAACGCACCCGCATCTCAGGGTTATTTTCATCTCCAAGCCATGTCCCATTGGGGTAATCCTCTAGAAACAGAGATTGTGCAAATTCTAATGTGGCTCAGAATGAAACAGGCGAGTTCAAGTTACAGTCAGCATTTCTTAAGTTATCATGAACAATTCCAGTTTTCTTCATAGTCTCCATGAGCTTCACTAAATTTAGCATGACTAATAGGATCACAAGATTGGCTACAGACACCCTCAAATTCCCACTAATGGTGATCAGAGTTGTTGCCAGTTGTTCTGGCCTACATGGTGCAATTAGTCAGATATCTAATTCGCTCTCATATTTGTTTTAAAGTGTGTCTTACTAGAGGCCAGCAGCTGAAAGAACACACTCTACTCACAGCATTCTTATTCATCAAGTTAGTCATCCCCTAAAAATGAAGATTACTGCAATGCCATAATATTTTTAAAGTACAGCTAACTTCAGCAATCTAGAACCTTTGAACTACATTTCCCCCAAAAGCATCAGATCAAAATGAGTCTAAGCCAGATGATAAATTTAAGAATTTAAATGATAATCAATAATGAGCAGTACCTTATTTAATGAGTTTAAAATAGTGTTTCAAGCAATCATTCAAATGTAGCCAGAGATCCTGATCAAAACTATGGTCTGTCTTCAAATTTACTGGCCAGTAATTTACATTATTTCCTGAACAACCAGTTTATCAAGGAACAGGCCCAGCATAAAGATAACGCATCAATCACTAATCATCTGCCAAGTGCATCTTCTATTCAAGCACATGGTTACTAGCAGCAGGGTCACCCCCAACTTCTCTTGTGCATAAACACACACATTTATACACAAATAACTTTTTTAATTTCTGTCCCCCCAGCCTCTCAGTTTGGCAGGAAAAAGAACTATTCTTTTTAAGAAGACTACTAAGCCCTCAGTTGAAATCAATTCTTGCATATAATGCCAAAAGTTGGTGCCTTCCAGACTAACCAGAAACTAGAACTGGAGCTCGTAAGGATGACCCATCACTACAGAAGTGATGGATGCAACACAGGACCTGAGATGAGGCTCTCATTCCAGATAAAAACCAGAATTCCCAGTACAAATCTTGACAATGCTACAGGAACTGGATAGAACAACATTCCAGTCCTATTTCAATGCTCACTGACGCAGACCATTTGGGCTTGATTTCTATGTTTGCTCAACTTTGTGGAGTAAAACAAACCTTCCTGACAGGAGTCACTTGGTCCTCCTATACGAGAACTTTATCATGTTTCATTGTTGTTTCACACACCTTCAGAATGATAAAAATGCAAAAAAAGTAATTCAACTACATGATATATCTTCCAAGAAATGCCTTTAAAGTAAAGTTTCATGGTATATACAGAGTCACAAATCCTTCTTTTCCATAACCCTTCTAGTCACGAAATGAGGCAACAGAGTTCAGACAGATGAGCATATCCTTTGCACATTCAATATGACCTCCTGCAAGCAGTGTCTTTATTTCCAAGTACTGGCACAGGTGAAGCAGCCTGCATTTCATCAGTGTACAAGCCAAAAGTATGTAATAAAACATAACATAAAAGCAACTAAAACATTGGAAAACACTTTTCAACATGACCTTTGGATTGAGTCACACCACATGTCAGATGTAAGTTTACTGAAAAGATTAAAAACAGTACGAAGCAAATGTTGGATTATGCAATCCTGATATCACTATAAATATCAGATTATCAGCTACAATAATCTGTAAGGAAATATATTTATTGCTGCTGCACATGGCAGCTAGTCCCTCAAACTTTTCTGTTGAAATCAGAACTTAATGCTCTGTTCAGAATATATTTTTATACACTTGCAATTTTTAAATATGTATTTTATTTGAACCTTTTTATCCTGAACTATATAACGGGGCACACTGGCTGTTTTCTGCTCACAGTACCAGGTGCCATCTGAAAAATAAGGTGGTTTGGATTAATTATGACTTGTTTGGAATGCCACTGTGTCTGGCCTCACCACAAGTCTGGTTAACATTATCAGGGAAAACAACAGTCAGCTCCTGAAGTTAAATTGACTGTTTTATAAAACTCTGGGAAGAGCTGTCAAAGCAAAAGTATCTCGACATAAATGTGGAAGTTTGGCAAAGAAATTCTAGGAAGTCTGAGTAAACGATCCTATATCCTAGCAAAACCTTACTTCCTCCCAGTTCACAGCTACTACCAGATGTAAGAGCTATTACTACTTATGGACCATCTTTGACTTGCAGGCTTGTTTAACAAATGCTATTAACCTATACAAACTATAAAGATTCTTTTTAATTTGCTAAATAATTTTTTCTCCTCTCCTCTTCACTGGCATGCAGTCCAGAACATACTGTTTCTGCCACATAAAACTGTTCTTTTATTGCTAACAGCCTGGAAAAAAAGCCACTATCTTGTTATTCTGACCTATGAAGAGAAGCCCCACATTAAATCTCTTGTATTTTCCTCCTGTTGTAAAAGCTTCAACAGAAAGGGAATCTGCTTTATAATCATTTTGCATGAAGCAGAACTTACATGACTAAAGTTAATTGAGACTGTCTTGCTGCAGCTACTAGAGGGCACAAAAGCTAAACTATTCCTTAGCACATATAAGAATAATTCCTACCAGCCTGCCAACATACCTAGCTCTCTGCAAAGAGCAACTATTATGAGAATGGCACACCAGAAACCTGGTGAAAAGAGGAAATACAGTGCTAGTTATGACTAAGGCAGAACTGCTCTGAACAACTGGTGCAGGAGAAAGACTGAGTAAGGCAAGAGACAGAAAGACTGAGAATTTGATGTAAGTTCTCTCTGAATAATTAAGTACATTAATACTATTGATTAAAGCTTCATCGCTTGAAGTTTCAGGCACTCAAAAAGCCTCTTATGCTCAATGAAATGGTTCTTTACATGTATTATCAGGTATTATACATTATATCTAGATAGAACCTAGATGAGTTGGGTTATTTAGGACATACATTGTAATAGCCAGATACAGAATCAGAACTCTACTAGGCACTGCACAACCACACACAGATGCTCCTTTCTTGAACGCTACCAAAACACAACCATCATATGAAGCACTGGGGAGGAAGAATACAGTTGAAGAACACACTTACAAACAATGAAGCATAATGCATATGCTCATCTGTAACTCAGTTAATCACACGCCTTTCTTGTTTTGCCCTTAAGTATTTTTCTTTAATTAATTTTCCTAATGGCCTTGCTGCATTTTGAATGCGTTTTGAGTGCTATGTGGAAAGGTACTTCTTTGCCTTTCTTTACACCTAATATTATATCATTAGAGAAGTGGCTCCTGATCATTTGCTCTTCCCTGTTACAAGTCCTGACATTTTTATCCAATTTCTTCTCTGTATGCAGAAGCTCACTTCAATGACAGATTAATGGGTTTTTTAAGGTCAGAAAATTTGCCTTTATCTCCATTCTCCCGAATCCAGAAGTAGTCCACCTTTCAATGCTGTTTTCAAATCTTTTTTACTGTATTAAGTCCATTTCTTTTATCTCACCACACAGCTGACCATTCCTCTGTTTCAGCAGGGACACATGAGAGGAGAGGCGGCTGGGCTGCTATGCAAACAAGCCTTTCTATGGAAGCTTGAAGGGTAGTATAAAAAAAAACTATGTCAAGAGAACAAAAACTAGACAAGAGCTGCCACGGCTTTCAGACTCACTCTGGACATGTGTATGTTTTCCTGCTCAGGGGGATGACAGACACATGACTGTTACTCACATTTTTCCATTGGGATACACTCCCTACTCTGACATGTGAGCATTAACGGTAAGACAGAAGGAAAGCCAGGCTCTGCTCACTCAATAGGTGCTATTAGTCACTCCTTTAAGGTGTTTCCTTTTGTTTTCCTTTTATGAAACACTTGAATTCCCATATAAACACTTGAATTAACGATTTGCATTATTCCAAGTAGCTTATTTTACTAACAAGGCTGAGGGCAAATCTGGCATTTGCAGCAATAAAAAACAACATAGCTAGAGAGCAACAGCAGAACGGTGACTTACCCTTAAATAGAAAAGAAAAAAACCCAAACCAAAGCCCCCAAATCCTGGCCTAAAAAAATAAACACCCATTTCTAGAAAAATTAAACAGTATTTTGGCTGATGTGTAGAAGATTTACCATCATCTTTTTAAACAAACGCCTGTCAATTAGACAGAATCCTTTGCCACTGCAGAGGTTCACAGGGGTAGTAACTGAGACTACAGACCACTGACTTCCTTAACTGACCATCATCAAACATAAGGAACAGAGTGATAATCAGGCTGTATGTTAACCTACAAACCTAGCAACATGATTTAAAGCTGGTGCTAAAACTGGTTCAAGAACTAGTTTAAAGCTATGCTCACCCAAAACCTTCTCCCACCATAAAAAAGCAGTTAAGTTCTGGCCAAAGGAAGCCTACAACATCTACACACATATCCATGAACATTAGACACTGACACAGAACTGGAGTTTTTTGCATGACTATTCTGAGGGGAGAAAAAGGTTTAATTTGCAATATATTAAATAAAAAGAGACAGCCTGAAGAACCTCATGCTCCAGGTGTAATCTTCTATATGGCACAAAGGATTTGGCTAACGGAGACACAGTTCCAGTTAACTTCTAAGCCCCTGTGGTTAGGGGACCATCACACTATCAAGATTCTTTGAATGCACATCCTGCACTCATGGTTTCTTCAGCTGTCTGACAGACAATACACAGGGCAAAAAGGCATACATGGGCAGCAAGTACCAAAGCAAACTCATCTTGGCAAATACTATGGTGAGCACAGAAGTCTCAGTATAATGTGAAATTACATGCTTACTTGTTTAAAAATAAGGTACATGGCTAAACCCATGAGACAAAAAGAGGAAATTCACTTACTTTATGACTCATGAAAGGCCAAGGAATTTATTCAACAGAAGTAGAAAATAAGGACTACATGATTATCTGCAATTTAAAATGATCCGCTAAAAAAAAAACCCAGATAAAGTTGAGAAAATGAGAGTATGTGGAGGACTTTTAAAACACTTAGGAAAGGTGTTCCATGTCAGAAAACACCAGATTTCTAATTTGGGGTTTGCCCACTTTCTTGTTTATTGCCTATTTGTTATGATTATCTTTACACAGTGGACCAGACTGTTAAATCCAAACGTCACTGTGACAGATACCTGGAAGAAACTGTCCTTCATTTGTTTACTCACAGTACTTACAAAAATAAAATACATCAATTTCTGTAGTTCCCGCTGGCTTTAAGAAGTCATTGAAGCTCTTGAAGTCTCATCATTCTCTTCACATCAGATACACACAGTATTTTTTTCAGGTACAAAACCTTCCTATTTAAAAGTTCATTCTCACTGTTTGTATCTGGTCATAAGGAGCTTGGCAAGAAAAGCAAAGTGCTGCAAATCATCATATAAAATGTGAGACTTGATCTCACAGTGAACTGGAAAATCTTGTGGATGGATAATTCTGGGCCACGTACAAATAGGTGCTTGGATTCACATTTGGAAAGCAAATCCTCAGCACAATTTAATACTACTATTGTAAAATGACTGTTTCGGATGCAAAGTTGAAGAGACAGTATGTGACTAAACAATCTTCTTTGGAAAAATATCATTCATCCTTTAATTAACACACTATGTAGATCGGTTTTCCCTTCTCAAAAAATATATATTTACATTTCGAGTTCTACATTTATAGTCTTAAAATGAAGTAAAAGGAATGCAGAGAGAGCAGATATGATACAAAACTATCTTAATTGGTTCCAACATCATGTATCAAGTGCAAAGTTCACTGAACCAATTCCAAGTCAGGGGATCTTGCCATTTTATTCGTATCACTTAAAAACAGCTTTCATGGAGCTGTGTTCAAGAGCATTTCACATACTTGGGATGTACTTGCGCTAAGGACAGTGTGTTTCTTTCTTCATAATTTCAAAGTCTTGGGTTTGGCATAGACATTTTTAAAAAATATCTGCTTTTAAAGCAACACAGTAATGCTGAATGGGATGTTCTCAGACCACAAAGATTAGAGGTCTGGCTTTTTTTTTTTCTTCCATATTGAAAACAGGACAGTAACTCTATTGTGAAACTTTAAAAGGACAACACAACGTGCATTAATGTTTTAGGAACAGATGCTCCTCTTGTTTGTACAATAAATCACAGATTAAATACTTTAAATGCTACCATATACTGAATATGTGTAAGAACAGTATTTTTATAATATTCCTTACATCTTGAAGCCCCTTGTCTCTTGAAAGCAATATCTAATATTAAGCACAATAATGCTCTCATCAGATCTCCTACAGAAGTGTGCAAGAACAGAATGATCACAGTGCTTTTGATGGCTTATTCATTAGTTGAACTGTATTCAAAGTATTCAACATTTGAGCTTTGTCAAGCTAAACTGAAGCAGCTGCGTAAGTTAGTATTTTTCCTGTATATAAGCTGTATTAAAAAAAAAAAAAAACACCACCAAATTCTGGTTTTAGCCATATTCTAATGTGAAATTTTGAAGAGCAAGTTCTTGCAAAGTTTTTCAAAATGAAAGTCAATGCCTCAGAGGCTGCACAAAACTGCCTGATCCTAGCAAAGCTAATCTATCAGAAAGATTATTAATTACTTTTGGATATTACCTCTTCTTTGTTTTCTGCTGTTTGCATGCATTTCTTAGTAAAACGGTACTTATCGGTGCAAAATTCTGGAACTATTATTTACTGCAAGCTTCAGACTTGACAAGAAAGAGCTCTTTATGAATGAAGCATGATCTTTTTCTACATGAATTCCAAGCAGTTTACCCAACAAATGAGAAAACACAAGTAACCAACAGCCACGCTTTTTGACCACTATAAATCCAAGAGTGTAACACTCTTACCTCAGAACTAAGGGTTGCAGAAGGTACTAGTACAGAAAAAGATCCTTACTGAGCAATTTTACAACCCAAAGACAAGGCAGAAGACAATAGGTAGATTAGACGCAGGTGTTAACACACACTGAAATGGAAGGCATTACTAAGAAGAGTATCTTAAAGAAAGTGTCTTAGAAGAAAAGTATCCTAACTATGGCTTAGATTTTATATAAACATCATGAGAAAATACAATTTTAGGAGGAAGTATTATAGGCAGTTATCCTCCCAAGTAAGCAGAAAACAGCATAAAGATCCTGGGAAAACATTAAAAGCAAGGCTGAGGAAGTCAGAGCAACCCTAGATGGCATAGGACACGTATTCCTTCATAATGAGGGTGCCACAGACTAGAAATAGTAATGCAAGGGGGAGATGATGGGGTTAAAATGATGAATTTGGAAAGTCATACAGCTTTCTCAATATAAGGCCAAATAACAATAAATTAGAGGCGAAGTAACTGGAGCCTGGACAGAAGAGTGTTATTTTCATCTCAGATGTTATCTGTTAAGAACATAAAAGGTTCCTTTTAAGCATGCATCATTTGAAAATATGCACACCCTTCTTACTGAAACTTACTTCTTCATAGTTACTGCAACTTGCTTTCCTTCATCTAATGCTAAAACTCTTCAGTTAAAAAGTTTAGACAAATACATTTGAGAATGTCAGAACATTTTCAAACAGATTTGTGGTCAGCATGGAAGTGCATACAGCTGCCAACGCATAGCTTAGTCAATTGAAAACCAACCCTTGACAGGATTACAGCCACATACCACTATGGGAGAATTCATTAAAGTCAGAAAACAATATAGGTACTGAATATCATAGGTTTAAAACTTCTGTCATTTAAGACTAGTGTGGATCTAATGCTCTTCGCAGTATTATTTTTTGCAGTGGAAGGCAAAACCCAAAAGAATGTTTGGGTGAAAGTTGTCCTGAACATAACTAATATACCACATAACTAAAGAGTACCAATATGTTCAGAGCTATGAAGGCCTGAAGAATGAATTTACAAACTAAGTTCCATGCAATAAAGTCACTAAATATCAGCTGTAGCATTTTAGATTGGTGAAACCCAGTTCAGAAGCTACAGACCTTTACAAATGTACTAAGGCTCTGGAAAGCACAGGAAAATGATTTCCTCAAAATAACTTAACAGTCTAAGCTTTTCCTTTTATTACCACCCCAAAAGAGTAGTATCTGAAAAATGAAGAAGGAAACAGAAGTGTGCCACCATGCCACTTCATACAAGCTCCTACGCATCTATTAAAAAACATTACATTTCGAAGTACAAAGCTGGAGAGTGCTCATGACATTTAAGTCACAATTCTGCACAGACTCAATGCACCTAAGACAAATATCAAGCCTGTCCCAATCACAGATGAACAGAGGAATAAAAGTCATTGCATTATAGACCATTTAACACACCAAGCAATTAAATCCTCCAAATGGACACAATAAATGAATACACAGGTTTTGTAACAGTTCCTCAAGATGTACAACAGTTTATTACAAAAATGTGTACACAGACACCAGGCCTAAATAATGATGGTTTAAAAGTGTTCTTCATTAAATCAGTTGCTCATCAATTTTAAGCCTACTTAGCTCAAGATGAGGAAAACGCACAACCTGGTTTAAACTGAGAATATGCTGTACTCCGAAACTTACGATAAGAACACATTCATGTCAAAATTAACTTCTGAAACTAAAAAAAAACAACATCTACCAAATGTTGACATTTACTATAAGCACCTCTCAGTGCTAAATGTTTGTTTCTTATTCCATTAAATGAGAAAGATGTGTAATCCCTGCTGGGGAGGATAGGATGAACAACAACCAAGTTTCCTGCCTTTTTAAACATGGGTTTCATTATACAGAAATAGCATACATTTAATCTACAGAAAAAGCATAGAATGCCTCAGGAGAACACAAAAAACCCATTACTTTTCATTACGTTGTTCTCATCTACCAAAGCCTTCCAAAACAGCAGACTCTACCCAAACTCTTCAGATACTTGCTCAGTAAAATGTTCTGTTTGAAAGTTTGACAGGTCATGCTATAGCTCATAACTTGGTGGTTTCCTTCCTCCGGAAAACATTTCTGCTAACACAGACATTCAGGGTGAAACAAATACACAAAAGACTGCTAAAAATAAGGGTACAGTTGGCTACTTCCAATTCCTAAAAGCTACACTTCAGAAAGAAGTGTACATGAAGACAAAAGCAAGCTTCCAGATGTAACCTGCTTCACTGCATTCCTGCTACAACAGAGCAGACACCTAAGCTCTGATGTTTCAAAAGACAAAGAGAAAATACAAAGTTTAACCAGGTTTATTTAGTTCCATACACTGTGGGTGAGGAGTTTCACAACAGTCATAGTAGCTCTACAAAAGCTCTTCCAAATCAGAACTTCTTAGCTAAGATTATAACAAAGATGATTATACAACAAAAAGATCTCTGGTTCAAAACAATGACTCTTGGTTAAAGTGAGGACCATTTTTAACAGAATTACTATATTGTATTAACAATACTAGGAGGGAATTTTTCCTAAATCAGAAAAGAATAAAAGAAAAGAGATGGGAGATGATCAAGTCAATTAGACCTTACAGGTTTTTGTAGTTTGTATAACTGTAGTTTGTATAATTGTAACACAAGACAAGGCTTACAATTAACATTTTAACACTGCTTGAACAGTTTAAATTACCAGACGAGAGCAGCCTGGACATAGATTTGTTTGGTAGATTCTATGCTGTTGTAAGACCTTTCTGCTTTTTTACTTCATGCAAACATGAATTCAGTAGTAGGCCACACTTGGGCTTCTTCATTCTGTACCTTGTTTCAGTACAGTAAGTGAAGTTTGTATTTTTTACTTAGGGTTTAAATTAAGAGTCCAATCTGGAACTCCAGAAACCAAAGATTCAAAGTGAATCAGTTTTAACTTGATGTCCCTTCCCCACTTAAATCCTGAGAGAATCAGTGGTATTCAATTCTTTCAGTGTTTCTAGAGGAAAAAACCTCTCTTCTTAAAAAGAGAAGTCTGGTAAAACAGAGTTTTGAGCTTTGGTCTTATTATTAAATCATCCTCCCATACGCAGAAAAGTAATTTTACATGTAAAGCACACTGTTATAATCTTACACTACTATTGATGCATCCATGCCAACTGCTTGTCTCTTATTTCTCCGTAAGATCCACCTGGGATGCAAAAAAGCTAGAGCAGAACAGGCATACACTAACATATGCTTTCAAACCAACAGCAGACTTACCACTTTCAACAGCTATTAATATCTGTAGGACAAAATTACGAATTAAATGAAAAACCCCTAATATTTCTTAGTTGGCCAAATAAGGATACACTTGGTATTTTCTACAGAAAAAAATGACATTAATAAAAATGGTAAGTCACTTACTAGTCAGCCTTCTAGCCTAATCTGATTTCACACTGGTAATTCAATACTGACTAATTCTATTCTTGCTGGGTTCTATCTTTAATTGTGCAATTATTTCACAAACACACTTTTAGAAGTGCAGTCCAACGAATACACCAGGTGTTGATATTTCTGCTATCATTATTCTGAAGTGAAATTGGGGGGGGGGGGGGGGGGGGAAAAAAACATTCCA
>NDXB01004135.1:256227-290034 GCA_002631895.1 Agapornis roseicollis
GGGGGGGGAGAGACACAAAATTTCACAAAAATTAGAGATTAAGTATCTCTAGGTGCTTTCAGTTTGTAAACATTATGTCTGAAAATGAACATTTTGCAGACCGCTAACTGCATTGGTGAAATGGATGGGCATTTTCAGTTTTCTGAAAAGCAAAATAAAGAATCAAGTAACTGTTATTCAAAGAAAAGAGAACATGCACTTACTGCACATGAAAAAAAGAGTAATATACAACTGAAGACTGAACAAAATGCTGACAGTGGCCAGTCAGCAGAAGATTAGAGTATTACTGGAAGTGGGAACTGGGCTCCGTGCTTCTGTATGATCATTTTTAATTAATAGAAAGGCAGTAACACTATTTAAAAAAAAAAAAAAATACCGTATATGGTTAAATACTCTTTGAAATCAGCCAGCAGAGAGCAAGCAGTGCCTTTATATAAATCTATTCACTAAATTCTGAATATGCCATATTCAAAGTCAGCTGACGCCCAACTATAAACACAGTCCGATTCTGCTTTCTAGACACAAGATGACTGATAGGAGTCATGCTGAAAACCCCTTGTTTAATTTCAGTAAGAGCTGAAGTCTGCTATTATCAGCCCCTCATATTTTACAATCAATCAAGATTCCTTTGAGAAACTCAGTCACTCAGAATTCTTTTACAGACTATGGAAGCAAGCTGATGGGTGCTGTAACTTTTGCCTTTTAATGCTGAAGAAAACGAGTCTGCACAACAGACCCATTATTTTTCATCACCTCCTTTATTAATAATTTACTTTCTGCAACATACTGCAGGCTAGTTTGCTTAGCATTCCTTCTATGCAAGCAGTCCTCTCATCTTCATGAGGGCAAGAAGAGGTAGGTCTGGGGGATTACTATCTGATTCTCAAAGCATTCATAAATCTCAGAGATTTTTAATGGATGAGTGTTCTAAAGGTCTGAAGGAAATCAGATCTGAGGACAATAATGAATCACCCGTTTCTTCAAAATTTACATATACAACAACAGCACAGAAGGCCAACATCACATTTGTCTGTGCAAATTCGTGCGAAATAACCAAGTCAAAAAGGGCACTATACAACAAATACCCTCCTAATGCTAGAAACTTTGTTCCTCACAGAGCTAACAAAGCTGCATGAAATATTAGCAGATTTCACAAACAGCATGTTTTATATGTATTTTCACAGGAAAATAGCAGCTGTATCTGCAATCCAGTCTTTGTTTTTTTGAGAGGAGCTCCTCAGCCTCAGTCTCCTTTAATTCCTCATGGACCCAAAATTAAATGCCCTTCAGAAGCAACTCTATCTCATCACATACGAACAGGACAGAACCTAAAAGCTTTTTACTGTATGTGTATGATATATGTGCACTCACAAAAGTCAAAGAATCCTAGGTTCGAATGTCCTAGAGTAACATTTTCAGAAATAATCTTTGGTGCATGAGACTTTCAGTAGACTGACTTCCACAGTTTTTTAAGCATTGAAGTTTTAAAGTATCCCATTGGTTTTTTTTAGTCAGTTCTGAAATCTTTACATGCATTTTTAAGTACTCACTTGCAGGCTATCTTGAATTAATCCCTGTCACTAATTTTATCCTAAACTGCTCACACCCAACATGCTTTTCCCAGTGGCTAGAGATTATGCAGAAGAAAAAGAAACCTTATCACTCCTAAATCGGAGTCCTTGTGTTTCAATGTTAAAAGATCAAAAAGAGACACTATATTTACCTCTTAAGTAGAAAGGTAACCTCTTAAGTACATTTCCCTGCAGTAACTTCCTGACGTAACTTATCTTTTCTGGTACATGAATGTAAGTATGAACTACCACACCCAGAATAACACATAAGTAAATATTCAATAAATATGTTTTTGATTTACTAGGTCTCTTAATTACTTTTAAAGTCTAGGGTTCAAATTTAAATCTGTGTAAGAAAAAAAAACAATCAATACTTTCAAATTAATCATAAAACAATTTATCACATCTTGTTTTCACCTGAAAGCCAGTGTCACTTGTATCATGTTCATGTTTAAAATTTAGCAAACTAACATTCATTTCAAAATCTCCAAACCACATAAAATAGAATATCTTTATAAGGCTAATCTAAAATTTAGATTTCACTGTATTTGACTTTAGTCTCTGAGACCTAAAGAATTTGCAAAAAACTGACACTACACACCATCCTGCTAACACTGGTTTTAAGATGGATTTCCTCATGAAAATTGCTTACTATTGCTAAAAAAACTATTTTACATTCATAAAAATTATGTAAGTGGACTACCATAGTAAATAACAGGAAGAAATGGTACCAGTAGTTTCTATTTCCCAGAGAAGGCATTTATTTTCCTGACACAATATTTCAGCTTGGTGATAAGAAGCCCTGCGGGTTGCATCTGTTAATTCAGAGGGTTTAAAGTATAAAGCTACACTGCTACAGTGCTGACTACCTTTTACAAGTAATTTAAATTAGCTGTTCTGGCTGCAAAAATGAAACAAACAAAGACTCATTCAGATTGGCTCATTCCTATCTGATGCTTGCTGTGCTGCCTCCCAATTCTAAGTTGGACCTGTGATACGATCTCTGAAGCTTGCAGTTCATTCCACCACCACATTTACTCTGCTCAAGTAGCCTTACAGTTAGATGAGCATACCTTCAGAGTTCAGTGTAATAAGGGTGACGTTGTTTCCAATACTTTGGCTTCCTATTTGTCCGCTGTTGGAAACTGAGTCACTGGCCTCAGAGCCACTCTCTCCATCTTCATTGTGACTGTCGTCATGCCCAGGAACTTTCACCACTATGGTGTTCTGCCTACGTCCAGGAACAGCACTACGGAAAAGAAAAGTAGGTAACTGGGAAAAAAAACAATCTCCTTCTTTAGGAATAGCATCATTGTGAGGGAGTTGAAAACACTGACAAAATTACATGTACTATAGAAGTATACTCCTTTAAACAAGCCTACTCCTGTTCATAACTCAAGTTATAATCTTACTCTACTGTTTATACATCCATGCCAAATGCTTGTCTTTAATTTCTCTATAATATCCACTTTGGATGCAAAAAAGTTAGAGCAGCACAGGCACATACTAACATATGCATTCAAAACACAGATTAATCACTGGTTTGTTTGTTGGTTTTTGTTTTGTTGGTTTTTTTTTTTGCTATCCAGCAAAATAAAATGGAAAGAAAATTGCAGAAGAAAAAGAAGTTAGAGATACATTTTCTAAATTTGCATCAATGGAAAAGTCTAGGCCCAACGTGAAAACAAACCAAAAAAAATTGTAAAAATATTATTTAGGAACATTTTCCACCCAGAATCTCCAGTTCTACTTTATTTAAAATTTGCTTTAGAGAGTATAAATTCTAACAAGCTTTCCTGGGTGGCTGCATATTCCTTCTTCAGCTGGTTAAACACAGGATCTTGGCACGTTCCTATGTGATTATGCATCCATGTAAAAACACCTGGAGCTGTGGACACTCCTTCTTTCTACTAACACTGAACTAATCCTACATCCTCCAAGATACTCTCACCCCATCAAGAGTGAAGCATTCCTTTATAACTTGCCTGTTGATACAAGGCCTCTATAGGCAGAACTGTCTGCCTAGTAAAATGCTCAGGTACCAGTTCCATGTCACCCCCTACACTATCATCTGGAACATTCCTCATTTTTTGTCTTCAAAATGCTGCAGGGACTTGATCTGTCAAAGGAGCGAATGAAGGGGGAGGATTCCCGTAACCGCTACTAACTTGCTAAGGATATTTTCCAGAGAATCCGCAGCTCTGCTCAGGGGCTCTTCCTGCCCAACCATCTTGGCTACAATTGAATTCTGCCGGTCATTGTTCAGTATTACTGTTGTCTGAGGGACAACACTACAAGACAAAAATCAGAGAGGAAAATGGAATGTAAAGGAGCAGATCTTATAAATAATACATTAACAGAGTCTTATGGCTTAAACAGTCTAGTGGGAAGCAGAAACTGCCTGTATGCCTTGCTCTTTCTCCCAGCATCACAGTTCTGTATCAAACGCTAACATTGGTAATCCATCGCATTTGACATCTGCACCATTTCAAGTACTCAACTTTTTCAGAGGACACACAGCTTCAACGGAATTATGCAGAAGTCTACCATTCCTGGCAAAGCAATAAGGAATTCATCAACTCAAGATACACAGGAAAAAAGTCTGCAAATCATTGCTCCAAAGAGCTACCAGATTTTTGCTTTGAAAAGTCTGAGCATGGGCATTTTCAGAGATCTATGCCCGACTTACATGGTAATGCACCATTTGAATAGGATAATTCTCAGGAAAAATAACGTAAAAGTGTTTATGGCAAAATGGGATGATGAGCTTAGTTAAAAAGCATGCATTGTCTTGCAGGACTGGGGGCTTGTGGAGGGCAGGAAGACAAGAAAGGTACTCGGGGCATCAAAAGAGAACAGGGACAGACTGCAGCTTCAAATAATGACAAGACTAAATTAGTTATTGCGTGCATTTAACATACAAAAGAAAAAAAGAATATTTAAAACAGAAAAGCATTTAGATTGTGAAAAAACAGAAGGCCTTCACTAGCACTTACAATGTAGAAGAAAATTACTAGACCAATGCTGTATAGAAAAAAGCATACTAGATCTACATCATAATACAAAAGTAAATATGAGAGCTAATTGGCCTTGGCATGCATCTTATCATTTGATTTCACAGATTATAAACATTGTTCCCACACCATTACTCAATATTCTAAAGTATGGGTTTGATGCTTAAGACTGTTTCCGCTGCACTCATGGTAAACTTAAGGAGAGAACTTAGAAGAAAGCCTTCTCTGTCTCTAAGTCACACATTTTCTTCTTCCTCTCTACTTCCAATAATAAACAGCCCGCTATAGCTTTTACCATCTAACATCTCAAATATGACTGATGGACATTTATTTTTCCTAACTGTATCTCTTAACTAATTGTTGAAACACACAAATCTGATGACAGCAACTGTTTATTTCAGCTGTAATAGAAAGCCTCGCTGCTTAAATATGTATGTGTCTACTTAAGACTTCAGGTGCTAGAACAGCCATTGGTAAGACCTAAATAAGACAGGAAACTGCCCTAAGAGCTAAGGATAAATGAATCAACTTTGGCACAGATAAAGTGGTTGACAACAGGTTTTTTGGATATAAAAAGCCCGAGGGCTTCCTTTCACAATAACTGCATCCGGTGCTAGCAACAAATGGAATTCCTCATGGGTTGCCAAGGATGAGGTAGACTGCAAACCTTGGGAAGCTCTAGAAGATGTTTGTCTCATCATAGATGAGTGCTGACTGTCCTATAGTTTTTTTATCTGTATATGAATTTCAGTTTATATTAAGCAATAAATGGGGAGGTTCTGTCACTTTTTTTCAGCTGCCATCTAGAGTCTAGTTTAAGATGTTTTCAGTCACCTTTTCAGAAGTTTCTCCATTATCAAGGGGAAAAAAACCCTGCACATTTTTATTGAAAGAAAAAAAAAAAAAAAAAAGGGGGGGGGGGCAACTTCTAACCTGTTTTCTCAATTCCAGCACCAAACATTTAAAAACAAAAACCATCCCACACCGAATACTTAATAAATGTAATACTTGGCAGTGGCAATGCTGGCAATCCCCCCAGTCTAGCATCAATACTATGTGTTCCTGTTACATATCCCGAATTGTCCACATAGCCACATTTGAAGTTTTCACAGGCTGGTTTAAAATGTTCAAGAATTTTACACTTCCTTTTAGACACTGTTCTTTATCACCATCTTTCCTGAAATCGCTTCTGAATGCCTGTTTAAAATGTCACTTACCAAAGCTTCTTTTTAATGAACACTCTGAATAATTAATTTCAGCTGTAGAGATAAATGCAATAAAATTACATTTATAAAAGTCCTTAGGATTTTACTCATATTAAGTTTATATTTGGAAAAGAGAGACTTAGCACTAAAAATTGGCATAAAATAAGGAAGAAGTTGGGGGAGTTGCCCTTTGGGGTTTTATTTAGGAATATTCATTTTTTAGGAAGGCAATCTAGAGAGTGAGCTGCATGGCATATAGCTAATTTAAGCAAATTTAGAATAAGGAAATGCTTTTATATAGCCCACCAGCACAGATTCATCCCCTCTTCAAAGCATTAATGTATGTTCAAACTTGCTTACTTTAATGCATAAACAATTTTTATGCTTTATCCCTGAGCAAACACCCATGAAAACACTGGCTCCTCTCCAAGAATTAACTTCTCCCAGTTAGTAGAGTGAATTATTGACAAGACAAATCCACCTGCAGTTGTTCTGGAAGGAGCCACTAAATAAACATTTCATTTTACTGACACGTATCTTCCTGGTTATACAGCACAAAGGCAAAACCAGACATCACATACACAAAGAAAACTTCTGCAACAAGCCACAACTACCACCAAATCATCCACCAATTGTTTTACACGTGGAAATGAGCTGTTCTCAAGTTGTAAGGAATCAAAGAACCCATAAAGCAGTTTGGAGGAAAAACAGAAGTCCCATGAAAGCACAGTGGCCGAGGACAGCTAGAATAACTGTTTGGAAACATTCAACACCATACAACAGATCTACAACCACCAACTGACCTTTCTCTGTGATTTCAATCTCCTGAGTAGGAGCTCTAGTCTGAAGATAACTGGAGTTTCTTGTTTATTATCAGGAATCATTAGTGTTGGGTAAGAGTACCTGTATCTAACACGAAGAGTCCAGTAAAACTCAATTCTTTTTCATTATTAAAGAAGAAATCATTTATGTTTTATGCTTACCTCCTGAAGAATGATGCTTTCAAAAGCAATCAGTGTCAGGTGAATGAAGTAACCTTCCAATTCAAATCACCATAAACGTTAACCAAGGAACTACAATTCTGGTCCATGATATACACGGAACAAGAATGGCAAGAGAATTTGCTGACAAATTCTGACAATGGGGCATCACAAGGCAGAAATTTTTCAGAGCACATGCTGTGAAACTTGAGCAATTACTTATCTGGAAGAAAATAACAATTGGGACTAATACAGAAAGGTTCCACTATGCTTGAAAAAGGAGAATTTCACAAGATTGTCTTAGACTCCAACTGGTACACAGGAGAAATGGATACGCACAACATTCCCTGCAGATACGTGAATATACTTCCTATTAAATTTCCTGTGAGCTGTTCTATTCTCAGTTGTCAGATTATTTATATTAGAGACAACAAGAAATCCAATGAATATAGAATCACAGATGCATAGAATAGTTAGGGTTGGAAAGGACCTTAAGATCATCCACTTCCAACCTCCCTGCCATGGGCAGGGACACCTCACACTAAACCATGTTGCCCAAGGCTCTGTCCAACCTGGTCTCTAACACTGCCAGGGATGGAGCATTCATTGGGCAACCCATTCCAGTGCCTCACCACCCTCACAGTAAAGAACTTCTTCCCCATATCTAATCTGAACTTCCTCTGTTTAAGTTTTAACCCATTACCCCTTGTCCTATCACTACAGTCCCTAATCCCTTCCCAGCATTCCTACAGCCTCCCTTCAGATATTGGAAGGCTGCTATGAGGTCTCCACGCAGCCTTCTCTTCTCCAGGCTGAACAGCCTGTCTTCGTATGGGAGATGCTCCAGCCCCTGACCATCCTCGTGGCCTCCTCTGGACTTGTTCCAACAGTTTCATGTCCTTTTTATGTTGATATACATGTTACTATACCTATGTTAATACACATTAAATATAGGATTCTATGGAAAGCCAAAATATTGGGCTAACCTTACAAAAATCCAGAGGAAATCATTAAAAATCATTTCAGCCTTGCTCACGCTCATACTAGATTATTCTAATTTTTTTTTTCCAGTCTGTATAACTCATGCTGGTGATGATTTTACATTAATCATTACTTATGTATTAAAATACAGAAAACAAATTATAAAAGAGGGAAAGCTTCTGATATTCACTTAGATCCCAAATGAAGCAATTCTTCCTATGAGTGCTGCCAGTACTATACTCATGGAGAAGATGGAAAGAAAACATTAAGAAGGGTCAGGGGGAGTGCTTCAGAAACCCGTGTTGCTGCACAGGCTTCAGGAGTTTCCATTTGTGTTCACGTGCTCCTTTCCCCATAAGCATTAGAACTTGGAGAGACTCGTCCTGCAATTTTCCTATTCTTGGACACAACTCAGTGAAAAATTCAAAATGTATGCAACCTACAGATAGTATTATATTCTGGGAAATATTTTTGAATGCAGTTTACCAAATACTCTGTTAACTTAGAGGTGAAAGTATTTCTAGAAAAAATAAAGGTACCAGATAACGATTTTCAAGTGTACACATTTAGTCTCTGCCTTTTCTCTTTTATTTTTTATTTTTTTTTAATATAAAAGGACACATTTCGCATAAGAAAATCGCTGCCAAAGATAGTTTTCAGTATGGAAATGTATGAGTCATAGATACGATCATTAGTCTTAACTGTTGGTTTTTCATGGCCAACAACCTGTCAATCACACAGAATGCACCCAATGACATAAAAGAACTTTTGGCAATACCAGGACCACCATCTCCTCCTCTTCCCATATGAGGATTTCATTTAAAAAGAGAAAAATAAAGAATAAGGAACTGACATTTCTATCTTTCACAAGGTACAAGATTAAAACCACTTCTCTAAACCAATGAAAATGACTTGTGATGAAAATCAGACTGAAGTTTTCACACACAAGTGCTCTATATAGTCCATTTCTGAGCCTCCTTTGAATATGTGATCTTGCAAGTAGGTAACTAAGACCTCAGCTTCGAGACTCTGAACTAGCCACAGCCACACAAACTGCTGTTTCCTGGCCATGTAATACCCTGTGGTCACTCCAACGCTCACACAGCGGGTGCTGCTTCTGTGAAGGCAGGGCTTCTGAGGATATCACTGTCTCATCCCCCAGTGTACATCTCAGAAGGAGATACAGAAAAAGAGGGGATCAGGAAGCCTGGAGTTGGAGTCAGCGCTGGCAGACTGCTCGTTCTGAAGCTGTCCAGCCAAACATAGCCTTAAGGAAAGCCAGTCTGGGAAAGAGACCTTGAATTCTCACATCTTCCAGTTTACTGCTGTGGAGTGTATATAGCTCATAGGGTGGGGGAGGGTGGGTGTCTGGAGGAATATGTCAATTAGCCCTGCCATGAGGGAAATCTACATGTTTTGCAAATTATACAGAAAAATACCATTTTAGAAGCGTGGCATTTTCCTTACTTTCTTTTCTTTTTTATCTTTCACTAACACTTGTGTTCATCTGTAACACCAGTCACTCTGCCTCTTTCCATCACCATTTAGGGAGATAATGCTAAATGCTTCTTCTTCTTGATAACCACCTGCTTCCTTTGTCTTCTGCACATACAGTTAAGATTCCATATCCAAACAGGAATTAGAAAAATGACTTATGAATTTACACTATGGTACATATGAACAAAACCACAAACTGGCAAAGCATACAAGAAATTACACTGGATTTATGCCAAAACCAATGAATGCAGCTCCTCACCACTCAGAACAGAGCAAACTCACCAACAATCAGACGATTCACCAAGATGAAGACCAGTGGAACACCTGCTGTAGGGTAGGGAGCTGTATGGGCACTTGAACAGTTAAAATTTTAACATCCCTAAACTGCATTCACCCAGTCAACTCAATTGCCAGAAAAGCAGCAGTATTATCCATCATTTTCAGTGAGAATTCAGCCATCAAAAATTATCTTTGGATTCTTTGCATCTGGAATATCACAGAACAGCAGACATTATAAAGACAGCACTAATGTTTAGATCCTGTGAAACAACAAGCCAAAGTACACCAGCTGTCACTAAAAAGATTCATGGATGTGAAAACTGAGAAAGCTGTAATCAATTTATAATAAAGATAAAGCAAATGCAGTATTTATTAAAACATACTGTTAACAGCTTAAAAAAATTTAACATCAAATTTTCAGCTCAAATAAGTAAGAGCCAGACATTTTTCAAGTCACAAAATACATTTATATAGTTTGTTGTACACAGCCTCACCTAGAGAGCGCCTCTGAATCAGCTGACAATCAAAGACATGAATCACTAGCTTTAAGACCTATTTTATCAACCAATTTTAAAAGCTGTTAACTTCTGTTGTGGATTATTCTGCTCTGAGAAAAGCTAAACACACCTGTACAAACAATCAAGTATAGTCATCCACAAATGACAACACCCATTTCCAACTAGTTCAACAACCAACCAACAGTCAGGCTATAAGGGACCTGAAGAACCTACCACTTAGAACAAGGGGGTTCCTTTAGGGATCTTACAATAGAGGCATGCAAGCAACTGGATACCATTTATGGTGTTGTTCTGTCTGGGTTTATTTTTTGGGGAAAAAGAAGGGGGGGGGGGCAGGGAAAGAGAACCCACAATAATTTCTTTTACTTCAAATTCAACTGAAACTACATAAAAGATCAACGCACAATGAACCTTTTGGCCTAAGCAGATGTACAACAGCATCAAAACCAGTATATCCAGGACACATGCAAACAACAACTAGAATTGAAAAATACTGCTAACAAATGTCATTGATTTTTAGCCTTTGATTATGGACAAGAAATGAACAGGCCATGACTTATAAACAGGGACGCTACTTCGAAAGGTACAAAGGCCCCCATCTGTCGGCCTGACCCAGTCTCAAGGGAGATGTGTTGCCTACCAGGGGCTCAGATCAGGGATGTTGCAGAGAGGCTGCTTGGTCTAGTAAGTCCCATGGACTATTACCCACTCCTAGTGATCCATGTGGGTGCTAGGGATTTAGACAGCAGGCGCCCGGAGAACATGACGAAGGACTACAGAGCCCTGGGAGAGGTGGTGAGGGGCTCTGTAGCTCAGATTGTCTTTTCATCAATTCTCCAGGATAAAGAGGAGGACCTTAAAAAGGCTCTGGCCAGCTTAATAAATGGTTAGAACAGTGATGCCATAGTCAGGGGTTTGATATCTAGAATACAGGACTCAGTTTGGGAGGCCAGGTCTACTGAAGGCTGGTGGAGCTGGCCTGACAACAAAGGGGAAGTGCAGTTTTAGTAGGAGGCTTGCCAGGCTGGTCAAGAAACCTTTAAACTAGATGTGTTGAGGGAGGAGGGCACCATTCCATCCCAGCACTCCCAGTCAGTTGCCAGCAGCTATAATAAATGCTCAGAGCTGCAGTACGCCCTTGCAGCACAGAACCCTGACCATGTCCTGGGCTGCATCAAAAGGAAGACTGGCTGAGAAAGTTGGGGTTGTTCAGCCTGGAGAAGGGAAGGCTGCATGGAAACCTCATAGCAGTCTTCCAGTATCTAAAGGGGCTGCAAAGATGCTGGAGAGGGACTCTTCACCAGGGACTGGAGCGACAGGACAACGGGTAACAAGTCAAAACTTAAACAGGGGAAGTTTAGAGTGGATATAAGGAAGTTCTTTACTGTGAGGCACTGTAATGGGTTGCCCAAGGAAGCTGTGAATGCTCCATCCCTGGCAGTGTTCAAGGCCAGGTTGGACAGAGCCTTGGGTGACATGGTTTAGTGTGAGGTATCCCTGTCCACGGCAGGGCAGATGGAACTTGATGATTGTGAGGTCCTTTCCAACCCTAACTATTCTATGATTCCAAATAAAAGCATTTTTAAAGATAAATGTAAGATTAAAAGGATAAAGGTAATACAATAGCAAAGGTATTTTTTCAAACAGTACAAGAAGAAATTCACAGTTGTTACCCTTCTTTGAGCCTTAACTTCTTGTACTAGAGAAGGAGTAGTAATGCAGCATACTGAAAATTGAACTAAACACAAAATGCAGAAGTCTGATCTGTAAGGGATAGCCAGGCTTGACCGATCTTGACTGCAGTTACTATGAGTGACCTACTGCAGCCTTAGTACTGAAATAGGAATTGCTATGTTTAAAAAACACTGTATGAAAAAAAAGTAAAGACTGTGAACCCTTTATTATGCAATTAGCTACTTTTAGATTCATTTTCCAAAATTTCTTACAAAGTAAGTCAGCATAAGCCTTACTTATGTGGCACTAGATTGGGGATGAAGGAAGCAGTCTTACAGACTGGCTCTCAAGACACTAGTTAACTGATGCCCTGATGGTCACCAGATAACAACAAACTGTAAATAAATACTACAATAGGGTTCTGCAAACAGAACTCAAACATCCAACTCTTATAGAGCAGATTTGTAAATAACTTCCATCATGTATCTCTGTTCTCTTGCTTTTCATGACTACCCAACCACACTTGCCACCACATATATATTTTTATAGATAGGCCAAGGATGCTGCTACTCTGAGAGCTGGTACTGAATCTTTAATTCCCACATACCCTGAAGGGATATTGAAGAAATACCGCTCTTGACTTTTCACAAAGAATACAATTTTAAAAGTTATTAGGAGCAGATTTCCTGTCTCATACTCCACCCTTCAATATGGAACAAAGCTAAAGATATGCAAAAAAGTACAGTTCCACAAAAAGGAAAAATTCTGTTTGGAAAGACATTCAGATTCCAAACAGTGTTTTTTACATTGGAAATGTATCAGTTAAATAGCATCTCTTGCCAAATAAAGCAGATGGAAGACTGGCTCTCTGCCATCTCACCAACCTTGCTGAGACCTTGCTAGATGTTAGGCTGTTTCATTCTTTTGAAGCTGTAAGCTCATCTATAGCTCCTTCCCACCTTGCTTAAAGTAAGGCCAGGACTCTCCAAAACCACTGTAGATTATTTCTTTTAAAACGATATTACTATGTATTATTTTCCATGAGTAGCAAGATCAGTTGATTTCACAACTGTTAAAAACACTGGTACTTGAATTTGGTGTAAACTGGTGTGCAAAATACTTCGAAACACAGCATAAAGTTCTGTCCTTTATAGAAGAAAATGAAAACTTCCCCCCCTTAATCACAAACTCGTTAGCTGCTCTCCATTCACTCATTTTGTTGTTCTCAGAATTAAATCCCTGTCCTGGGTTCAGCAGTAGCAGTCATTTTTTTTTTCTTCATAGTAGCTGGTGCAGTTATGTTCTGATTTTCAGTTGGGAACAAAACTGGTAACAGGGATGTTTTTAGTTACTGCTCGAATGTTTTGTTCTGATCAAGGACTTTGTGAGCCTCATGCTCTGCCAGGGAGGAGGGGAAGCCAGGAGGAAGCAGGGACAGGACACCTGACCCAAACTGACCATACCATAGCACGTCATGCCCAAGATGTAACTGGGAGTTATCCAAAAGGGCTAGTGCTCTTGGGGTGGTTGGAGGAGGTTTTCAGTTGGTGCTCAGTTGGGTTGGGGTGTCGTGAGTTATCTGTCGGTGGTTGGTGACATGCTGTATTCTTTCCCCTTGTTATTTCCTTTATCATTATTATTATTGGTGGTAGCAGCAGTGATTTGTGTTATACCTTAGTTACTAAACTGTTCTTAGCTCAACCTGTGGGAGTTGCATTCTTTTGATTCTCCTCCTCATCCCTCTGGAAGCAGGGGAGGGCGAGAAAGGGGGGGCTGAGTGAGTGAACGAGGTGCGTGGCTGGGTTTAAACCACGACAATCCCCCAACTGACAGGAAAAGTTTCCAGGGAGTGCTCTTACTGCTGCATTTTCAAACTCCAAATAAGCCCCAGAGACTTTAACATTAAAAGATATAAATTCTCAAAACTGGAATCCAAATGAATATATAAGGCTTTTCTGCCCCCTTCTGTTCATTATATGTTTGATAAATTACATCTTGAAATACAGAGTATGTAACATGCTTCCACAATCCAGTGCACTGATACAAATATAGTAAGATTTTTAGGCCTTCACTAAAATATAATCCTACTAACAATTTTCAGACATTTTACAACATTCATGAGGTAAAAACTGTCCACTTCCATTAAACACAATAATTCTTTTCCATTGTTATTTAGGAAAGGAAAAGCATAAGCCATATGAAGGCATTTATCCTAAACCAGATCTCAAGTCATGCACCCTTTACATTTATTTTTTGAATGCAATAGCTGGCTATGCTCACAGAACCACAGAATAAGAGCTAATGTTCTGTTTTCCCCAGAATCCATCTAATATGACCCTTATGGGTTTTGGCAAGGGGGCAGGTTAACCCACACTTTAATATTACTGTAATTGGTTTTAAATGCTCTTAGACACTAATTACAATAGTAAATGCCACCCCTAATCTATAAAACTGAAAGACTTTTTGATCCCCATGTATGCCTCTCTTTTTCATTCTCAGATACCCTTACAAATAAAGGATGTGGATTTCTAAAATGTCTTGGCACAAGGGGCAAATTCTGTGCACATTCAGTTCTCGTTTCCTAGATCATTATTGTGAATAGCAATACACTGCACCACAAGGGACTTCACATAACTCCCCTTCTGCTTTTGCGCCATGGCTTTTACATAGGTTTCTTTCTTTACAAAATGAGAATAAAAGGATTCACTGAAGCCTTAGACACAGAACAAAGTCCCTGTGTATTAGCTAAGCGGGAATAAACTGTTTACCTACGTGTGGTTCAGAGCAAGCACTAGTTACTTCTGACGCTTTAAGTCCCCTAAGTTAAAGGATTTCAGACTTGCCATGGGTTAAGAGTAGCAGCTGGGAAAACTTACTGTCCAATTACCTGGCAAACGGGAAAAAAAAATGGCCTTGTAACACATTACAAAACCAAATCCTCTGAAGAAGAGAGTTTATTACCTAGGACTTAATTTTCAGTGCATACTGCTGAAAATCTTAGCTAGCATTACATTTAAGAATTCAAAGCTGTGTCTCTCCAAAAGACTTTGAGTGTTAAGTGTCGCAGGCACATTTTAAACAGCACCACGATTAAAAAGATCTAAGCCACATACTCTGCATTTATGTCTCAAACATAAGTTATCAGCTGCTGTTTCCTAGGCTCTCATTTGAATCACTGGACTATCATAAACAATATTTCATCAGAAACCATTAACCTAAGAAAACTGGACTTGGAAGAATGAATCAACACAGTTCAAATCATGGTCAGTCTGAAAAGGTTTGCAGAGTTCCATCCCATACATGCATGAATTATTGAACTCTCCAAAACACAGATGAAATATTAGTACTACATTGTATTTTTAATTCCATAACTGACCTTGCACTCTCAACCTAAATGCTATCTGGACATTATACATTGTTTCTGAATTTATCAAATCCCAACAACAAATTACTAAACACTTGGCTCCTCAGTATCTTAGTGCAACAATAATGGAATGTGAAATTCCAATGAGAACACTGCTGTACAAGCTACTTAAATCCAAGATGCCGTTTCTCCTTAGTCCTGTGTGAATTTTAACTCCCAGTAGTGAAGGGAGTAAGCATAAAATCTTCACAAACTGACAGCTCGTAACAAAAAAAATTCACTTGCTGATGATCTGCAACAAAAAACTCCATACAGAAAACCAACAGGACAAGCTTCATTTCAAAATATTTAAGTCTCTACCATAAAAGTCCAAAGCAAGAATTACCATTTGCAGCACTGCTGTTGTAGATCTTGCAAGATATACAGCGGAAAAAGAACCCAATAAAACCAGTCATGAGAGTTCTTGAACTATTTTCAGTATCAAGTTGTAGTGATCCTAATTATAATGAATCACAGACGTCCATTTAATCTGTGGCAGGTACTTCACCACAAAATGTGTTTCAATACAGGTAAAACAAAAGGATGTAAATTAGTGTTGTTACTGCTATGCAGGACCAGAATCGGTCTCAAGATGTTGAGGCTGACAAGTTCCTCTGACAAATTAGGAGACTTTGGAAAGTATTTTCATGTTTTTGAGGAATCAAAGATGTCAAGATTGGGTCTTGGTTTTTTTCACACCACAGCCAAAGAAACTACCACTATGCAGGATAAAGAAAGAGCAGCTGACAAATAGTTCCTTTATTTGATACGTGCAGTTTTATAAACTATATTTTTGAATGCAACACACACCATAATTTTCAGCTAAACATGTCTACTATACATCAAGAAGATATTTGGGTTTTTCACATACCTACTTAATTCAAGCCACACAATTTTTCCAGACTAAAATACTGCTCATCACTACCTGGTAGCATAAGGTGATAGTAGCTAACTTCCTTTAACAAAGCCATACAAAGCATACTGCACACTTTCAACTTGAGAGTGTGTGAGTGTATATGTTTTTATAAACAAATGCACATGAAACAAGTCCCTTTATCATCTGCTTTGCAGTAGGGACTTAGGAAAACAAAAACCTAACAGCAGACTAAAGAACTGGAAACAGAAGTGGGTTTGATTGCACCCTCAGCAAGTTTGCCGATGACACCAAGCTGTGTGGTTGGGTGAATACGCTGGAGGGAAGAAATGCCATCCAGAGGGACCTTGACACGCTTGTGAGGTGGGCTGATGCCAACCTCATGAAGTTTAACCATGCCAAATGCAGGGTCCTACACCTGGGTCGGAGCAATCCCAGGCACAGCTACAGGTTGGGCAAAGAGGAGATTCAGAGCAGCCCTGAAGAGAAGAACTTGGGGGTGGTGGTCAATGAGAAAATGAACATGAGCCGGCTGCAGTGTGCGCTTGCAGCCCAGAAAGCAACCGTATCGTGGGCTGCATCAAAAGAAGCGTGACCAGCAGGTCGAAGGAGGTGATCCTGCCCCTCTACTCTGCTCTCGTGAGACCTCACCTGCAGTATTGTGTGCAGTTCTGGTGTCCTCAACATAGAAAGGACGTGGAGCTGTTGGGACATGTCCAGAGGAAGGCCACGAAGATGATCACGGGCCTGGAGCATCTCCTGTATGAAGCAAGGCTGAGAAAGTTGGAGATGTTCAGCCTGGAGAAGAGAAGGCTGCATGGAGATCTCATGGCAGCCTTCCAGTATCTGAAGGGGACTACAAAGATACTGAAGAGGGACTCTTCATCAGAGATTGTAGCAATAGGACAAGGTGGAATGGGTTCAAACAGAAACTGGGGAAGTTTAGATTGGATATAAGGAAGAAGCTCCTTACTGTGAGGGTGGTGAGGCACTAGAACTGGTTGCCCAATGAAGCTGTGAATGCTCCATCCCTGGCAGTGTTCAAGGCCAGGTTGGAGAGAGCCTTGGGTGGCACAGTTTACTGTGAGGTGTCCCTGCCCATGGCAGGGGGGTTTGAACTGGATGATCTTAAGGTTCTTTCCAACCCTAACCATTCTCTAATTCTAAAAAAAACAGAAGCTACAAAAGGCACTGAAATTGACAGCACTCTTGGCCAATCAATGCAATTATGAATGGCAGTTCACATTATCACTCCCTTAGCCAAACTTCTACTTTACCAGTAATCTTTTATCCACGTATCAAATTTTTGCTTATATTTGTGCTCTTTAAGAAACTTTGGATACTAAGCAAAATTTTTAAATTCGTAAAAAAGGGCAAAATCTTCTAAAGTTGCAAAGTTTTAATTATAGTCTTTAACTTTTGTTAATATTGACTTTGTTCCCTCATTGTCAGTGTGCTCAAAATGAACACAGTTAAAGTAGATCACAGACAATTGTGCCATTTTCCTTCAACCAGCTCCATACCCAGACATAAACAGACTCAACTTGCATGAAAGAGCTATTCACACCAGGACAGCACAATCATCCTCAATTCTTCATGAAAACAAACCCATTAAACAGAACAGATTTGTTAAACAGAAACTATAGACATGACACTTGAACTGGTAATTTAAAATAAATGTTTGCACACAGCACCACAGACTGATGACAGAAAGTGACTGGGAAAGGTTATGAGTTTATTGATGCCCGAGGGTCCAGCCCAAAACAATGATGAAAATTCATCTGTGGTTTTGTCAGCCACTCCCAGGCTTGAACGTCTGCACTAAAGACGCTGCTGAAGGAGGCCCCAGAAAGATGCTCAACCACAAGATGTACTGAAGGATAAATAAACCTGGCTTGCTTATAGAAAGCAGAAAGAGTTTCTCAAAACCTGATGAACTCCAAAGCTGCTCCAAACAAAACCTTTATAATGCATTCTGATTAACACCCCAAATCACTGACATCTTGCTAAGCTGCCCACTGAGTTGTCCTGGGAACTGGATCTGCTTCCAAGGAAGTCTTTTTTCAAGCCTAAAGTTCAATGCATGAGCTCAGGCTCACAGCAGGCAGAGTAATGTACCTGCAACTTGAAAACAAACCATGTACCATGTATCTTTCAGGATACTATATTCCTCAATACATGCATTGTTTTAAACTGGCTACTCAAATAAATACATCTTCCTGAAAATTGAGGGTCTTCAGATATCTCTGCTTCAGTTAAAGTCAGAAAGACTCCCCAAGGTTTATAATGCTAATTTATCTATTAATATATTAATAAAAAGGAAAGAAAAATACCTATAGATAAAACTTGGATAGTTGTTTATATCAATTAATGAGTTTTAGTATCAACTGCAGCAAATATAGGAAAGAGGTTAACTATATACACCAGCAGCTTCACAGCCACTATTTAGTGATAACAACTAAAAAACTACTACTCTAAAAGCCTGGATTAACATGGTAGGACAGTTTATTATAATCTATAAAACACCTTCTGATAAAAAAAAAAAAAGCTACAAAAATGAAAAAGCTATTCAATACCTGATAACGTGTAATTAGGTTGGTCAAGGGGTTTGTAAGTTACAGGGCAGGGGCTGGGGGGGAACAGAACTCCAACTATTTTGGTTTTTATACCAATACCTTGACTATATTTCTTCAGGTTTGTTTGATTTTTCACCTAAAGACTTTACACAGGAGCAACAACAGTTTTCCTAAAGTTAGAAGAAAAGTTACCCTACTTCCAATTTTTTCCACCCCAACTCTATTTTACTATTTTATTTAAAACCATCTCAGTTTTCAATTTTTTGAGTACAAAGCCACTTGTAAACAAAGAAATAATCACACACCAGAAACACAGATCCGAAACCTGAGAAACCTGGAGCCAAAAGGCTTGCCAAGTGGCACGCTGCAAACAAAGTAGATGGACAAATCCTGTTCTTCTAACACTATTACATTGTTTTAATTAAACTTAATAGTTTTATTAATAAAATACACCTCAAAAGATAAAGTGTGCTCATACATCCCATCTGTTTCACAACTGCATCAAGCATTCCCTTCTGCATTTAAAAAAAAAAAAAAATGTTTCCTACCTTAAGGTAAAAAAGACACATACTGTTTTCTAAAACTAGCTGATTGAACCTACCAACACCACAATTAACTGCAGACAAGCCTATCTAAAACATATCCACTTCAAGAATCATGGAATGGGTTCGGTTGGAAGGGAGCTTAAATTCTCATCCAGTTCCAACCCCTGCCATGGGCAGGGACCCCTTCCACTGGAGCAGCTTGCTCCAAGCCCCTGTGTCCAACCTGGCCTTAAACACTGCCAGGGATGGGGCAGCCACAGCTTCTCTGGGCACCCTGTGCCAGCGCCTCAGCACCCTCACAGGGAAGAGCTTCTGCTTAAGAGCTCATCTCAGTCTCTCCTCTGGCAGGTTAAAGCCATTCCCCTTGGCCTGGCCCTACAGGCCCTTCTCCAAAGCCTCTCCCCAGCATTCCAGCATAAGCAGCTCCGGTCCAGCCCACTAACCAGCCTTGTTCAAGGATACCATATTAGGTCTTTATGCAGTAAGCGAGTGCATTAAACTCTGCAATTCCATTTAACTCTCCAATTCCCATTAAAGTCAAAAATATGTGCAATTCTATCTCTACACTTAGCGACCAGTATCCTTAATTGGTTAGCCACAAATGCATATGGTAAAGAACCAGATGTATGTGGTCTATATTTCAACTTTACCATAACAAAGGCTCAAGGGAAATAGCTGAACAAAAGAAAAGCTCCATTTACCTATGAATTTCCATATTTCACAGAAACATTTTCATTATTATATATGAAGAGAACACCAATTTTAAATTTAATTCCTTTTCAAAATTACTACATTTTAAAAATTGCTCTCAATTACATCTATTTACCCAAGAAAAATGTGCAAATAACAGAGCAGAACTGCACAATGTGGTACTTCCAGAAAATGCCCATAAATACAAATGATGAAGGGTTCTGTGAAACCAAACCAAATTCCAGTGTTATCAGAAGCAATCAACCTTAACAATTTATACTTGAGCTTACCCACTCAAAAGAATGAATAATGGAAAGACACTGACAAAAATAACACTCTTCTAGGCTGAAATCTTTCAGATTAAGTATTTTCTTCAAAATATGGATAAAAGATTTGAGTCACACTTTCACACTGTGCATTCATCAATTTCTAAGTCTCAAGACCTGGGCACATGCTAGATTTCAAACATCATCTGAAGCTGCCATACAGACAAGCCATCAGGCATTGCACCAGCTCTCCTACCCAAGAAGCTGTCAACAGCTACTGGAATTTTTGACCAGCATGGTACCTCATAAAGAAAAGAAATTAAGAGGGGGTTAATAGCCATACTGCCAGGAAATGTTGCAGACAGAGAAACAGAGTCAATCACTTCCTGGATGGAAAATCAGGGCTGTGCTAATACTGCACAAAGCTGGACAAAGCTCAGAACACTGGGACAATATACGTACTCCCATTACTGATTTATTACATTATTTTGCTACTGGTTCTTGGCTCTTTTCAAACTCCATATAGTTCAGCATAACTATGCAATCTGAAGATTTTTGCCACCTATTTTACTAGTTATGAAACCTATTGACGGTCTTTCTTACAAGAAATTTTTAGAAACTTTAGTATCACTGTGTCTCTGCAGGTTATCCCAAAAACTTTGTGGTTTTAAGCAGCAGCCACTGAACATTGAAAAAATCCTTCCTAAAACTCATTCCCACCCCTTTCCCTGCCTCCCCAGGAAAGTAGGATTTAACATCTCCATCTCCAATCCTAAATAACACTTTACACTCTTATGACCAAATCTTACAGAAAGAAAGTGTCGGGGAGATACTAAACACCTATTAAAGTTTGTGGCCAGGCTAAGGCCAAGCCCACAGCATCTATCACCAGCAGTCAGGGATGCTACTATCATGGGAATAGCATGGAAGATTTCAAAACCTTATAGCAGAGAGCATCATGGACCACACAGGAAACTCAAGGCTTGTGCAGTCAAAGGCAGATGATATAGGACAAAAAAACCTATGCAAAACTGTATTTGTTTAGTTCTGCTTTTCCTGTGATGATTTATTGAGATTCAACAGCTACATGTTACTCCATATTGTTTGTGGACTATTGCTGTTCCCCAAAACCAGTTTATTTCTCACAAATTCAGAATTACTTTCTTTCAAAAGAAGTTCTCCTGTTAGTTTTTGTTGTAGATTAAACTTCTTACTTGCAGAATACTTGTAGATCCAGAAGTGAACCTATTGTTCCCCTGTACCTCAACCATTCATACAAATAATTAATTACACAGCTCTACATAACCTGCACTTTCTTATCTCCACTGCAATTAGCTAGAATATAATGAAGTATCATAACAGAAGATCAGGGTAAACAACATGAATAGAAGAACTGAGGACAATTCAGCCTTCATGAAGATGTACTTATGCAAAATATCAAAAGTAGTAGACAGCACTAATTTCTGAATTCAGCATTTCTGTAGTTTTCAGAAATATCAGCAAGCCTTCAAAAAAAATCACATATCCAGAAAAGGATATTGGAAAATTTCCACACACATCACTTCTCATGTGTTTAATAAAGAGACAGAAAGCAGAACAAGACTCTAACAAGAATTACATTTCTGTCCTGGGAGCTAGTAACATGGAGTGGTTCCTGACTTACTGCAAATCTTCTTAAAATCTTCTA
This sequence comes from Agapornis roseicollis, assembly GCA_002631895.1. Lineage (NCBI taxonomy): Eukaryota > Metazoa > Chordata > Aves > Psittaciformes > Psittacidae > Agapornis > Agapornis roseicollis. The sequence goes on from NDXB01004135.1 coordinate 277,988, forward strand.
TTTCATTTTCCTAATAAGAATTTTTAAATGTTGGATGCAACAGTTTGGCAGAAAGCATGTAGGAGTTATCCCCACAGATCAATGTGTTAAGTTTACTGAAGAGACAACTTATCATTCAATGTAAGCCTGATAACCACTGCAAAATGAGACTCCTGCCTCTGTAGTGCAGCTATATGCACAGATTAACACTCCATCTTATAAGCAGCGAGTGCACAGTGCTGCAAACAGCATAAAATTCCAGATCAAGCCAAGGCAGGCCATAGTACTCAGCTGTGAATTCACCCAGTACGCTGTAACTGCACAATTCCACCACAAGATGACGCAGAAGAAAGCTTCTCTGTCCAAGTTGTCAGTTTGAAATATGCTTAGCTCATCATGAGATGAACACAAGGACGAGCCTTGGGAAAAGCAATTTGATTTTAAAAGCACAAACAGTGCAAAGCAATCAAACTGTGCGAATTTAAAATCCACAGTGCATACACTTCAGTGTGAGCACTACCCTAAAACAAATTTTGATTGTGTTAAAGCTGTACCAAATTAATGCAAATAATTACAAAGAGTATTATTACCAAAATTCACTACAGAGTGGAAAAGATCACAAATCCTAAGGTATTTATTGAAGAAGAGAATGCGTCTGCTTCACTGGCTATTTAGCACCACCTGTTTGAACATTTTTGCTGGAGCACCAAACCCAGTATTACTGTAGTGGCAGAACGAGAAAAATGAGATCGAAGAACCTCATTCAGATGCAGCATCTGTAAATCAGTATCCAAAATACTGACTCTTGTTGGCAGTTCTGCACTGCCATCTGCGATGTCAGGGGAAGAGGGAACTACACAGAGAGTTAATACAACAGAACAGGCCATGCAGGCATTAACTGGAAATAATCAACATGTGATAAAGGTTTTTATGAATGAGAGACAAGGAAACCAGTGAAACACCATCACTGTGAAACTGCATGGCTACTAATGCCAAGTTAAACACATACGCCCCTAGCTGTTTTCCTTTGAGTCATATAGGCCACAAACTGCTAAAAGAACAAAAAGCCCTCAGTGCTTTGTTGGCAAGATGCATTTGATAATGTGCAGCTTCATACCAACACTAACAAATATTTGGGGCAGAGAATCTTACAGTCTTCAAGACTTCTATCTGAATCATGTTCAGACTGTCTGAGAAGCCATCATCATAAATCTGTACACCCAACACGAAAGACTAAACACCAAGCTCACCATTAACACACAGGACACACTTCTGATGGTTACAGAGATTAAAAACAAACCACCTCGGGTCTGGCAAAGCCCATATGAAACACAAAACAGTACAATTTACAGAGGAAAGCATTCACTGAACATGAATTAATAGACTCCCAAAGGGACCATGCGTTTCTGAAAGTGTTTTGAAGTCATTTGTGCACAAACCACAGTAAGAAGTTCAGCTTATGCACAAGAACTCAAAGGTTTCTAACACAAAGACAAAGAAAAATTCAGCAACAAATTTAAAGAATGCTGCTTCAGAAATAATTACTGATAAAGAATATTTAGGGAAAAGTTGTGTAATACTCTAGTTACTTGAACTATGATCCAAACAGTTACTACACATACTTTATCTCTTTTGATACACAACTTAACTAGAATTAACCTTTTCAATGTGTAACTGGGAAGCCTTCAAAAACATAGGTAGATGTAGACACAGCACCTACTTTAAAGAAAAATTAAATGGAAAAAGGGAAAAGGAAGATGTTCAATGGTCAGAATGCTCATCACTAGCCCAAGAAGAAATGAGTGAAAAAATTCTGAACTGGGGCCCAAACACTGCATTTGGACATCTGAAAAGGAAAGTTGTTTTGGAAAAGACTGAGGGTATCAGCTGTTCTTGACTGCAAAGGTGACTGCTTCAGCAGGAGGAGCAGAGATTGCTCCAATTTACATTGAAAATAAAAAGGATATTTGAACTTTTAAGACAGAAATCAAGAAACACATCGAGTTGTGTATTATTTTAGATTTTTAAATACAAATAAGGTCTTTTTTAAAGAGATCAGACTCTATTCATCAGTACTCACACTCAGTTTGAAATCATGAAGTAACAGTCTGCATTATGCAGCAAGTACAGATACCTGAGCAAAAGGTATCTCTCTCAGGTAAAAACCTCCAACTCTGAACCCTTACAGTAGCAGTTATACTTCACCCTGCTTCATAAATGCATGAACTGGAAGATATAATAATAAAATGCAATTACAACCTTGAGATAAATTTTTTAACTTAAAACAGCAACTATAAAACCAGCAATACTTAAAGAAAAATTAATGATACAGCAAGGAGCCTAGGAGGAAAAAGATTCAAAAAAGAGTCATGCTTGTGGTGGTCTGGGCTTTTTCCCCTTACCTCACATGGGTAATCCCCACAACATAAAGCAAGGAACTGAATTTTCTATAGAGCTCCAGAGTAGTGCACTAAAACACTGCACCAAGCATAACATACCAAAAATACATACAAAATAATCTTTAGATATTGAGACAGGTCATAGACAGCAATAAAGATCAGAAGATGGAAAAGCAGACTGACAAAATGTGAATTTCGTGTATCTTGACTAGAATGCTATGACACGTGCAAGCTGCCTATACACCTTTGTAATGGAGAATAAAAAGTAATCATTTAGAGAAGTACTGAGTTTTTTCTAACTACAAAAGTATGAATGATGAGGAAAAACTTGTTAGACAAAAGAGACTTTTGATAAGCATATTTCTCTGGCTGGAGTCATCTCCACAGTAAAATGACAGGCACATTTAGATTCTGATATTTAATACCATATTAAGCAACTCATACATAAAGGTACTACAGGTCAAACCTGCTCTTTCATCAAAGTGGAGACCTTTCATCAAACAGATTTTCCATTCCCAACTTCTAGCCCTCCCAAAAGCAGATATTATTCTAGCAAGAGTCTTTAGGAAATAAGCACATAAAACAAACTCTGCTGCATTTCTGGTGAAATAAAGGAAAATGAAAAGTAATTAGAATGATGAACTCATTAACTCAAACCAGCCACATAAATAAAAGCAAAGCAAGTCAAAAAAACCTGTCTAAAATAGCTGATGAGACTTTTCCTGAGGATGGATGAACCAGTCTTCAGTCAAAATGAAATGCAAAATATGGAAATAGTTGCAAACTGCCCATGGACCATAAGTACATTCTAAGTAACATCATGAAACTGGTACAAAAAATTACCTTCAAGATAAATTAACTCTACACTCATAAACAGCACTCCAAGCTCTTGACAGTTATAGAGAAAGCTGCAGAGTTTGATGCCAAAGAAATGGATTTACATTATTTTAAAAAGCATGTTGATGAGTAATCTGTTCTTTTCTTACCATCGTACTTTATTGCATGTCTGCGTAGCGCCAAGAGGAGAACCTGCCACCATGGGGACTTGGATGGGGCTGTGCTGTTTGTTCATGACAAGATCCAACTTCTCTTCCAACGATTTACAGGTAGCCTCTAGTGCCAGCAACTTTGCCTCAATGCTATCCAACCGCAGGCATATTGTCTGATTAATGGAATACAGGAACGACTAGAAAGGGAGAACGAAAAAGAAACTGATTTTAAAGACTTACGCATTTATCTCCAGCAACATACACATAAGGAAGCTACAGAAAATGTGACTGAAAAACAATTCTAAAGGAACTAGGAACATGCTTAGTGACAACATTCATCCACATACAAAACTGATGACATCCAGGAGCATTTTAGCATTCTCAAGTTCTTCCAGATCTTCACTTATAAGCCAAAAGCATCCAAGCCAAACATATTTTCACCTAAGTACTTTGTTGGTATGATTTCATACACACGTCAAAGCCTTTCCATACAAGTAAAAACAAAAGGACTGTAAATCTATAAATGCATCCTCCTGGATAAAGTTAAGTAAGATCTTTTTTCCTGCCCAAGCACATAAATTCAGATGATTACAGTGGAAATTATATCAACATGAATAACCTCAGAGACAATTAATGCCACTCATTTAAGTTCTCTCCTGAACAGCAAACCAAGAAAAGCAAATAAATAAAACCTGTTTTCCTAAGCAATTTTATTGAAAAGAAAGTCTATTCTACTTGGTTCATCTTTGGAAAAATAGGCCATTAAAGGGTAATGTTACACCATTTGCCTTCACAAACAGCAACTATGCCATCTTGTGGCCCACTGTTACAACTTGCACACCTCATCACGCCGGTTTACAGTGCTGCTCCCTGGTGTTCTTTCAATACAGAGCTTCAGTTTCTATGACCATTTCAGAACTACATACCGTTTAACGTGTTTGGCAGTAAAACACTATTCATATGCTTCAAGGAACAACAAAACCCCCACAAAACTAAAACACACTGGAGAGAAAAGCAGGGTAAGTTCTGCAAGCACAGAAAAGCCTGAGCTACTGAGCCTGAACCAAATCTGGTTTAGCTATTAGGAGAATGTTGTTCGCTTCAAATAATTATTTTAAATACACTCAAAGTATCTATAACTTGTAACACAAATACATGCTGAAGTTGATCTTTTAGGTCAACTTTATCCACTTTGTCAAAAAATGTACCAATAGTGACATTTGAGTCACTGGAGTTAATTCTGATGATATTTTATGCTGCATGTAAAACTCTTGCTGTAGATTATACACTGGAGAACTAGGCAATCATCCAGATTTTTAAATTTTAAGCACAAAAATGAACAAACATATACAAGAAGGCTATAATTCCAGTACTATGCAATAACGTAATAAATAAATAGTTAATTTTATATTCATTTCCCTTAATGTATTCCTCTAAGTAAGCTAACTTAATTTTATTACAAATAAAAACAGGAAAAGGCATTATCATAACCTTAATAGAAGGATCCTGGCAGTTAATTTCTATACGCTGACGTTTCAGAGCAGGTTCTACATCATCATCTGTCACTTCATGATTCTCCAACACAACTGCAAAGAAAAATAAACACTGACATAGTTTATAATACAAGAGGACAAGGCTCAATTTGAAAAGACATTAAATTAAGAAAATAAAAAAATAAAAAGGTTTCTAATTAACATAAAAGGTGTTTAACACATTGTATGTATTCTTCTACACTTACTTGGGTTCTCTCTTAAATATATGACAATCTTTAACCATTTCTCAAAAAACATTTATCTAAATCACTTTATTTCAAGCACACTGAGGGTGTAACACTTGAGCATTACCTTGAATTTTTTTATTAGGAACTTACCAGAAAGTAGCAGAGTTGCCACATTTGCTGTTCTGCTTTGACAGATTCTACATGCTTCTGACCCCCATGTTTATACAAAACCATAAATACTAATGAAGCTCTGTACAAAGAAAGAATTATACCACTACTCAGCATAGTAGTGGGTTATTTTTTCCCCAGTGTAGGCAAACAAAATCCTGACAGCTTTCCAATAGCCACTTGCACGTGCAAACCCATACGTTCTACTAGCCTTTCATCTAAAGACAAGCATTCTGAAGAAAAAAGTAATAAAGGAAAACTGACGTTAGAACCTGAAGGCCTGCCTGGCTGGCAAAAATCAAGAGGTAAAGCCCTGGAGGAGCCTCACAGTCAGAGAAAACACTCAAAACCAGACCAGGTTTGAGCTCCTTTACCAAAATGCGGAAACAAAGCATTGCTTAGGGTCAACCATGCCACAGCAGACACTCCTTAACACCAAGTCACCCGGTAGACTACAAATGGCAGGTCCCAGCTTCTCCTCCCAACACTCTGGGAACATTTTTGATTTGCATCAGAATAGAAGTTTTTTACATGTTTCTGTTTCCTGTAACTGTAATTACTGGACCAGTGTCTGTGGCTGATCTCAGTATTTTGGCTTAGTAGGTCAAGTTCTAAGCAAGAACTACCACAGTATTTGCTTCCAGGAGTATTTTTCAATTTGAATCATGTATGAGAGAAACTATTTTACAATAAAACAAATCTTAATAGATGGGTGACAGTTCTCATTTGAGGGAAAGCCTAACACACATATTTGGTTTGGAGAAAAACAAAGATTGCAGGAGGCCATATTCAGTCAAAGTTTTCAGCACTAGTTTACCCCTGCACAACAAAGCCCCAGGAAATAAACCTTGTAAAAGAAAAGTTAAATAATTTTTGAAAAAATCTGCTTAAAGGGCACTGAAGATATACCAGCTAAGCTATTGAAAATCTGGTGTGTAGCCTTAAGAATCATCTCTCAAAAAATACCTGCAGCACTGCTTTATATTATTAAGCTCAACAGTGATTTCCACCTTGTCAATGGGCAATACTATAAATATCTTTATGCCATCACTAGCACCTGTACTGTACCTGGGTTATCTGGAGTGAGGTCTTCAACAGCAATCTGAACAACATCTGCCAAATCCTGTTCTGACATCATTCAGAACCAGGCAGCAATATCCAGTGAAATACCACTGCAGTTCTGCACACAGGTAATTTCGCAAGTCATGCAATCCTGAAAAACAGCAGCAAGTGTGGGTTAATACAGATTACCTTATCTATTAATGCTCCTCTTATTTTTTTCATTCTTGCTGTATATAAGGAGATGCAATTCCCAACACAAGTAACCAACCTACAAGCCATCATCCAGTGGCATCAACTTCTACTTTTCTACTCGCTATCCCCATCAAAAAGCAAAGGACTGAACCATGTGCACCACCCCCAACTCAATCTTTCTATACTGGGTCCGAGACAAGAGCTCAAGCTCTCCTTGCTGGTCCACCTTTCCACATTTTCCCAACAGATAAAGTGAACATTTACTTCAGAGATTTGGCAGCTCATCAGGATAAAAGAAAACATTCTGTTTTGTAAATTGATTTTTGGTTGAGATGTTTCAAGAGTATACAAGTCCATATCTAAACAGCAGGGTTTTAATTTACAAATTATTGCTTAGCTCTTGGGAGTAACCAGACTAGTATGTAGTCTTATGAAGCATATGAAGTTCCCAAGCCAGGCCAGATTTGCAATTATTGCATTCTGTACAGACCTGTATGTACACAAGATCCTGACATGTATGAATCTTAAAAAGCCTCCCAAATCTTCAGAAACAGTCACTGAGAACAAGGAGCCTCCTCATAGCTAATTACAATTAGACTTGAAGCAAAACTTGACTTTTCTTCTTGAGTTATTGAACTTGCCTGGGTTTTCTACAGCTCAATGCTGATGAAGCCATTTTCAGAACATAGTCCTGATTTTAAGGCCAAAATATTTCTCAGCCCTGTGTCCCTTGGAATTCTCTGTCAAAGTTACTCATCAGTGTTTTAAGAGAAGCCTTCAGTCTGTACAATTGAATTTGAAGCACTGGAACCATTCATATCTGTGCATTCTCAGAGTTTACAAAAGTAGACAATGAATACAAGGAAGACATCAGCCAATTTTTTTCCTTTTTAACCTGAAGCAAAAAACACTAAAGGGAGAACTTGAGATCTACCAGTGGAAATGGTAATTCATCCCTCAACAACACTGAATCCAATCCAGCTATGCATAAAGATTTTCCTCTTTCCCTATTCCACTTGAGCACAAGAAAGCCATTAAGCCAGACAATTGGAATACTAATTTTTGAAGAGAGCAACACAACCTACAGGAGAACTTTGAGACTGAGCAGCCACTGCACACTGCAAAAGCCCATCTCAAAAAGGGGTCTCCCCATTTATCCCAATTGTTTACTCAAAATACCAGTGCTGACAGTAGAGAGTCATTTGGAATTCTGATCATGGTGAAAAACTGTTGAGACAGCATAGCCTGTGGCTTCATGCCCAAAAAACCTGGCAATACGTTAGTGCATATGGATGCCATTTTGGTAAATTGTATTTGCCATTTCTGAGAAATCCTGGTAACCAGCCAGGCTTAACAGAATAAAACAGCTGTGCTGCAGTTATTGTTTCATAATGCCACATACTGCTAGTAATATTAAGAACCCTGCCCTCAACTTGAAGGAAGACAGCCGCCATCCCAAACACTAAAAAGGGACAAGCTAGAACAAAACTCAACTTTGAAAACTTGGTCTGTTTACACAATTCAAGATTTCACTCCTAGTTCACGTGTTGTGTTGAAACCAGTTATAGCTACAAATATATCCGTATTTTATAAAGCATTACAAAGGATTTGCAATGCTTTTGTTTAAACACAGTTTAATAGTTCACGTGATGCACGTATTCAGCCTTCCAGAATTCCTTAATTAAAAAAAAAAAAATCACTGAAATTGATTTAACCTTTCTTCAACACAAACACCACAAACAATTTCACACTTCTGACATCAGTTCCCCACTTCTCATGGGTCATAGCCTGAAAATATTCAGCCTCATGTCAGAAGTACCATCAAAATATTCTATCACGGAGCCTTAAAACACAGGCATAACAACCAAATTATGTCAGAACAGCTACTACACACAAACAGCAATGTGCCTTCATATCATTAGTATTTATTTCCATTTAAACAAATTTCATTACAACTTCAGTAAGTCAGACACTGCTTACAGGCAATTAGCCAGCACCCTCATGGAACACATTTTTGCCTTCTCAACAGCCAGAACAAAATATACTTCTGCTGTCACCAGAGGCAGAGAGCTTCTCTACTGGAACGTAAGTGGAAACACATAATTCTGTTATTAACGCTAGATGTATGGATTAAGAAGGCAATGCCCAAGCAAGCCACAGTGGGTACTACAACCACAGCAGCCATCACAATGTGTATAAGATGTCCCTCTCTCAAATTCAGAATTTCAAGTTATAGCAGAAAATTTTAGCAGTGGTCTAACCTTGCTTTCAGAACCATGGGTAAAGGCCCAATAAAATTTAACAGTTAGCTTATCAGTGTTGAAAAGCTGATAGAATTCAGAACAACTTTGCCAATACAGCTTCCACGCATTTTACTGAGTGAAGCATTTACCAGCATTTCCTCATGCAAAACACTTCTGAAATTTGCTAAGTGTTCCCAGCCTTTTCTTTCTTTCTTTTTTCCCCTGCTTTCTTTTTTCTGGCTGAAAGGCTAGTCCCCATTAATTCCAAATTAAACATATGTACATTGGCATTAAGCCACCCATGCTGAATTATCACCTGGAACAAATATTAAACTATAAGGAAAAAATATTAACATAAAGTCAGGAAGCCAAGGATAAACTGCAAGAGGGACACGAAACATGCCCACTTCTCCTCCCCAGCCAGCATGTGGAAGTTGGATCAACAGAGCAATATTTTATAGTCAATTTGCCGTTATCTAGGGGAGGGGTATGGGAAGACAGCTCATACCAGACAATGGAAAATGTCTCATTAATACGTACACCACAGGAGGCCTTGGCCAGCCAGAGTCACACTGACTCCAGCTGAGCTATTTAGGTGGCTATTTAGATCTGCACTGCTCCCAGAGCATTTTTTGGGGGTTGGAAGAGACTTCTTCAACTCAGCCACAATGCAAAAAACTGAGGAATAGGTTATGGTGTGTACCTGAGGGATGTCCTCCCACCTCCATTCCCACTTCAGCCTTGGGTGCCTTCAAATCTCAGTTACCTCAAATGCTTCTGACCCTTCAGACCTCTTGCATCATGCAACCAGTTCCCTTATCAGCTCTGTTACTGTCCACCCTTTCCCCTCTGCAGGCCAGACACAACTTTTGCAAACCTTGCCTATTAAAGCCATCATAAACCCATTCCTGTTGTACAAAGCAGCACAAACTAAAAACTGTCTCAGGTTTTAATCAGAGTGAATAATGGAAATAATCATACACAGCACACATACTACATTAGCTCCTTCCTACCTCCCAAAAGAATTCTTTTTTTCAAAATCTGAGAAAACAATCCTAAAGATTCCAAGATGGAACAAGCATCAATATGGAGTAACAAAACTAAACCTTCTAATAATAAATGCAACCTATTTCATCACTCACCAAATCTTAAAAATGTTTATTTCCCTATTTATGTATTACGAGTTGAAGGTGAAGAGACACACTCCTCCCTGTTCCTGGATTTTCATTTTCAGAAACAAAGGCAAAGAGATGAGCAAAAAGCCCAGAGCCTCCTTCAGCCGCTTGCCAGGAGGTAGCTCTAGTACTGCAGCACCCAGAAACACCAGACAACTGAAGGTATAAATTTAAGTCAGATTAGATAAAGTGCACTAACGATCTCTGCCAATAGTCTTTACTCAGAATTGATGCACTTGACACAAACTAGCCTTTGTTTAATTAAGTAAATTAATATTTGTAAGCAACTAAATTCACCTGAATTCCAGATCAGCTTTTCCACACATAAGTGTAATTCAATTTAATTAATCTATTTTAAAACATTAATCCAGAATAATTCTTCTAAGCAGTCCCTTATAAATAAACTTATTTACTGAAACATCTGATGGCTTCAGAAAGTCACAGGGAACCATTCCAAAGTGTACAAGTAAAAACATCCAATGCCTTGTTAACATATAAAAACACACACAGAACAAATCTTTCTTTTGTACTAATTAGTGAGGGAAACACTGAATTTTAAAAGGACGTTTTCCAAAGCTTTAGTCTTCTGAGTGTTCAACTGAACTTCTCTTGTTTGAGCAGCTCATCACATCCTGGCTAATATTTCTCAGTGCTATTGACAAATGAAAACACTTCCTTCATACTTCAGCTTGCATGATGACAAATGTTTACTGCTGCTTGTGCAAGAACAGCTGAAGGATGCTTTTTTACTCTGCCCAAACCAGAAGTGCCAAATGTTCCTTTCTCCTTTTCATTCTACTTTTCCTTTAAATGGATTAAGGCAAAATTTCAAATCCATCATTTCTATTACAAACACACATTCTTCTTTACAAAATTACTAATTTTTTTGAGCCTAATGCCTACCATGGATGTCACTGTGGGACACAGGTCCTTATCTTGCAAAGACCTATGATTTGGTGACACACATAAAAGTTTTCCAAAACAACAAACGAGCACAAATATAAAGAGAAACCCAATGATAAGAATGTGTTTGATACATGCACACAAGAGGATTAATCCTCTGGGAGGACAACATCGTGCAGAAGTAAAATGACCTTATGCTGTAAAAGGATTACAGTATAAAGATCATCTACCCTCTGAAAGGGAAGATCCATAGAGAACATAATACATAATACTCGTTAACTCTGATGCTTTATTAAGTCAGTTCAACTGCCCTGAGTTCTTATCCCTCCAGGGAAACAGCCCAGCAAGACTACTGCGCCTTAAGTCTCTGTGCAAATAATCCACCCCAAAACCACCTTTGTGCAGCTCTATTAAATCCTCTCTGGAAGCAAAGGATGGAAAACCAGCAAAAAGGCACTTCAAGTGCAAAACTACATTTTTTTACATGATGGTGTAGATGAACCAGCACTCACAGGTTTAAGCCTTGCTAACCCAGCAAAAGATCTGCATCAACCAGTTTGTTGTGTCTCCTCAGAAGACAATCTCTATGAGTAGTTCCATGGAAAGAACTGGAAATATTCATATAATGCAATATGTGAAGTCATTTTATTCATGGCCATTACAAGGTTCAGAACCTGACAAAGTTCCTTTAGTCTTCTGCTGTGACTTGCAGCAATTCTGTAACCCCAAAGTCTGGGTTTTTTCCCAAGATGAAGTCACTTTAGTTGGCATGTGGAACAGAGCCTTCCTATGCTAATTAGCAATTCCCCAACAAGCCACATCAGTGCAAATGTTAGTGGACTGTAATAGATGATGCATAACATAATAAAAATCAGCAATTTAATAGCATGCAGGGTTAAATGCACTGGAAATACAAGCACTACCAACCTCCCTTATGCTCCAACTCTCTGAAGCTGCAGTCTTACCAAGATATGAAATTGAAAATCACATTCAGGAGGATAATGGAGGCAGAAGAGATCAGAACTTAAACTTTATTACTACTAAAAACTACAAAAGAAAATATTCTAATCTTTCTTAGCACCTGTTTAGCTTTCATCCTTATTCTCAATCCACTTTAAAAGGCAAGTGAAGACATTGTATTTAAAGTAGATTCCATAGTAAAACTATACAAGCATTTCAGTTTAACAATTTAAAAAAAAAAAAAAAAAAAAACAAAA